>JAMKCH010075066.1:0-26454 GCA_023653785.1 Ophioderma brevispina
TTTGACTTAACTAATAGGCAAAACTGGTTTAATTCAAATTTCCACAAGAGCTACATTCTCATGATTTCTAGGATTCTTTATTGAAAATAAAATTTGAACCCAATTTTATGTTCCCTGGAAGAAGTTCAGGAATATATTCCACCTTTCCCTCATGAAAAGGATGTCTTGTAGGGACTACTTCTAAGCTCTTAAAGGTGCAACAAGAGAATTTTTAAGGCACAAATCTGGTGTACAGAATTAGTAATTATATAGACTAGACACTCAATAGATTTATTACCTTGTATTTGGCTACAGCTGCCTTAAAGTGATTCTGATTTATATATGTCAAATATAAAACATAGGTTGAATTTCGATTTGCTCCTAGACGAAATAAGAAATTTCATAAATTTTGTACCAAATGAAATTTCAGCTTAATCTTTCAGGTGGGATTATTTTTGATGGAATCAGGGCAAAACTCCGCACTTTCAAGTTTAGGGGACACTGATATGTGAAATCTCTCATTGCACCTTTAAGTTGTCAGAGTAAAAAACAACTCACAAAACAGACAAAAGTAGTATACTCAACATTTTGGTTAAATGTTCTTTCACATAAAAAATCCCAAAGTGAATACAACAATACTATGCCAAAGTAAAAAAGTTAAATTCACAAATGACAGATTTTCACATAGGTGATTATAATTTTTTTAATTATGAATCACTAAATGTAGAGAGATGCAAAGTGCCTGACAAGGGACATGATGCTCTACAGAATAATGATGAGTGGGCAAATTGTGGGTGCATGTGGCATGGAGAAATTACCTCAAATTTGTATCAAAATCCATTCCTGTGAAAAACAGTCAATAAGAAATTGCATCATTCTAATATATAGTGCATTTAACGACATTTTAAAGCAGTTTTTTTTTATTCCAGAGTATAGGCAGACGATGGTGGCCAAGCCTTTTTTCAGTGGCAACTTACAAAAAGAACAGATATCAGATTACAGAATACAGCACACAAACAAACCAAATTAGGTGCTCTGATGGGGTCAGTCATGGGTATTCAGACAGACTATAATGTATTAAGGGGGAGTCCCCAAACGTATTATATGAAGATTTGTTGTTTGCCAATTCTTTCATTTTTTTTTATTTTCCACCATGTCAGGAATTTCCATGTAACACAATTAATACATAGCGAACATGTGATCGCAACAGACAGAATATAATGCATTTTCTTTGTCCTCACAAATGATTTTAGGGAATTCCTACTTATGTATTTTGATTAGTGTACAACAGCTGAATCATTACTATACCAGTTACTGGCTGCTCTTCAAAATAAATTAGAATATAAAAAAAAACAAAATGATCAGTCCTTTATGATAAGGGCCCGCACATGGGAGGACTGGCATGGATTATACCGAGTTTTAATTTAGAATTTAAAACCACTTCAAAAACAATTACCTTCTGAAAATATACCACCACACAAAAGTATCTGTGAAGCACGGACTTGTTGGGTTGGGACAAATTGATGAGTTTCAGGCTGACTTTCAGCAACCAAATCATATTTGCAATGTTTATGTGGAAACTCATGGGGCTTATTTTAAGGGCTTTGTATTTTCAGTAAAAAGTGGTGGGGGCATTTTAGAGGGGCGCTTTACAAGAGATCTACATAGGTAACACAATGTTGAATGTTAATTCATGCATTATAGAACGATATATCCATTCAGAGAATTGGATGTGCTTCTTTAAACTCTTCCACCAGTCCATACTATATTATATTTCATCTTATGAAAACATACTACCATTGCCACTTATACATCAAATTTGTATAGGCATACATTTTATCAAGTAGTGTCTAAGAAAGTGTGATGAATCAATTAACCACTTGGGGCTAGATTATTTTAATATAGTGAATTGTTGTGCCTAATTTTTAATAATGACTAAAAGTGCCAATACTAAACAATTGTATTTTGAAATTCAAAATAACATTTTGGATAATAAACCAAAGTATCAATTTCAACTGAATAATATCGAATTCTTTATAGAAAATTGATGACTCACCTTACACGAGAGATTTTGTCACTAGCACTACAGTTAAATAACAGGTGTGTGTGCTATAGTTCAATATTGATGTACACACTCTGAACACATTCTTAGTAACACATGGATAAGAGAAACACATATACTGAAGCGGCATCAAAGGTTTGAAGTTTAAAAGTACATTCACATCTAATTGAACCGGTGTGTAAAGCGGCAAACTAACAGAACTAGAATTTTCGCGGTTCTCGGCTTCGGTTCGCTTATTCAAAGAATATAAGCGTGGGCCGCCCCCATGACCTTGACCCGGCACGGGACATTTGATCTCATCAACATATCAGGGAGCGCATGGTGCACCTATGAAATTGCCCCCCCCCCCCTCCTCAAGTTGGTTCCAATGAACTTTCAAAGTTTTCAATTAGATCAATTTTACATTTTAAGACCCCCCCCCTCGCCCCCCCCCCCCCCCCCCCCCCCCCTATTTTTCACTTGACTCAAACATGAACTTTGACCTTTCAACATGACTGTGACCTCATAACATAGAGGGATTCCCATGGACCTATGGGACATTTCAATTGAGGTCATTTTACAAAACTTAAATTTGTGACACACACATACACACATCCACACAACCACATTCCACCCATAACCCCGCTATTTAAAGTAGGCTAAGTGGTCCTGCCAAGCTATAAGCTGGCGGCCCGCAAACAACAAGTCACATTGCAGTGTGAAGATGTTTCTTATTCAGTGGGCGTGGTGTATCATGTTAACAAGAAATTTGATTGGCTAGGTCAAAGCTCCGGCCTCCATTTACGGGTAATGGATAGTAGTTGACAGCAATTATGCGTGCAGCGAAATATGACACGCGCAACGGAGCGTTTTACTGCGTCGGGCATCGCGCTTGGTACGTTCAATCAATTTAGGCAGTGTGGACAATCACGGCGATGAATGTGACAATGATGACGATAATGATAATAATAGTAAAAATATTAAAAAAAAAAAAAAAAGATTGATGTTAGATATTTTGACCAATAAATATGCGATAAAAAGCAAAAATACACAAGTCTAAATAAGAATGGAATAAAAGATGAGATTGTTTGTTTCGTTCATCTTAGATGGTGTTAATAATGGATGGGCATCCAAAATTTTATCCTGGGGGATACGGCTGACAGTGCGACAACACCACTCAAAATATTGGCTGCCCATCCATTATGACACATCTAAGAGAACAAAACAAAAAAATATCATCTTATCTATAAGTTTTTCAAAGACTACAACAATCTGAATGGAAAAGGGGATAATAAAGAGAAGGTATGAAAAGAAAAACTTGTCCTATGGCCGAATGGACCTTTTAAGTAGTTTTGCTCTGTTTGTAAATCATCCTTAACAAATCTGTCAAAATGTGCAATTTTTTCACTTGCATCGTTCACTTTTTAAAGTTCCATCATGTTTGCCAATAAAAAAACAGCTGTTTTACATCAGCAAATGAAAAAAATCCCCCAAACGACAAATCAGGGTCAGTCAGGCGCACAGAACAGGTTTTGGTTTATCGCTTATGATCAACTCAGAAAACCTTCAAATTGAAAACAGGGTATGATTAAAAACTCGACAACACATTTGAAGTTTGGGAGGGAATGGATAGCAAAAATTCCCAATATTATGCCAAAATTGGTAAATCTCAAAAAAAATTTTTTTTCATTTTGGGTTCCAATTTTTTTCCTAGGCTGTTCGCATTGACACCTTAATGTTAATAGGCATGTGCTTGTGTCACACAACTGGATCTAATTTGTCTGCTTGATCACACTGACAAGATATAGTGCCGGTAAGTGAACTGAAGGCAGTCATTGCTGCCACACAGTCCAACGGACCTTGCAAATGACATCACGTAAGCTAACACCTGTAACAACTGCAGTGTTGACATTCCCTATTGCTTGTGAGTATGGAATAGTCACTGGTTGGCTAGCTTTATGATGGCAGCATTGCACATCATACTTCGCGTCACTACCAAACACAAATGGAATGTCTTAAGGACATTCATTCCCTCCTGCGCCCACTCTGAAATTGAGTTTTTTTAGTTTTTTGGTCCACATCAAATTGAATTCAAGATCTTAGCAGTTTACTCAAGGTTTCAAACCAATGCATGTTCTGGAAAGTATGTTGATTTCTTAATGTATGAGTGGGAGAACAAATCTTAGATACTATGTTTGGGACCATACTCCACAGTAAAGGGACACGGGCACAATGAAAATAGTGCGCCTCAAGATTTTTCAAAATTGATATTTTTGCCAGGGTTGTACACCTGTTATTTACATTAGTTATCATGAGCTCCACCATGAAATGATTAGACAAAATCAGCGCTCTTATGGTAAAAAGCACGATTTGTAAAAAAATGACTCTGGACAATGGAATTGATTCCCACGGCATGCACCCTGCGTGAACCCAGTCTGTGACTTTGTGGTTGTTATATAAAGAGAACGAGGCTATGATATTCATGCAGAAGACACATTTGTTGATTCAAGGAGGGTACACTAGTTTAGCCTACTAATTACCTGGAGTTCGTTGCCCCTTATTAAATGTCCTATCTTTTTGGTATGCTATTTTTATGTGAAAAATTATATTATTTTTTTCAGTTTTTTAATTTTTTGTTTTTTTCAATTGAAAATTTCAATTTGTGAAAATGCCAGTGCTGTGCCGCTTTAATGACTCACAAGAAGTGGTCGGATTTGCAATTTTTTAAAAGAAAAATTGAGCACTACCAGGGCATCCTAAATAAAGTGGGATGGACACTCGATCAAGGCAGGAGGCATACTGCAATGAAAATCTGTAGCTTATGGATCGCCGGTCGACATGGAGCTGTGTATCTTCAGTCATACGTCACTCTGCATAAATTATTAGCTAATAGGTAGCTCATGAAATGGTGGAACGATCATGTCGATATCGAATCGTCTATGGGCGTGTACACCAGTGTCACCCGCCTGGCACAACTACAACAAGACATGCCCATGCACTGCCCACCAGTTAAAACGAGCTACAGGTCAGCTAAGGTGATACAGGGTGAGTGCAAAAAACTTGACCCTGATGTGTCCAACATTTTACTCAAACGAACATATACCTAACATACTGTGGTATCATCTGAAAGCGTAATTTATTATCTTTAATTTGCTGCAACGATCATTCACATTGGTCAAGTATAGACGAGCTACAGGCATTTGAATCAAGTAGCGGTTTTTCGTCTGTACACGGAT
The DNA here is from genome assembly GCA_023653785.1 of Ophioderma brevispina. NCBI lineage: Eukaryota > Metazoa > Echinodermata > Ophiuroidea > Amphilepidida > Ophiodermatidae > Ophioderma > Ophioderma brevispina. The sequence goes on from JAMKCH010075066.1 coordinate 5,257, forward strand.
TCAACATTGAAATGAATGGGTTCAGCGACGCAATCAGGTCCAGAGCAAGTCCGGCTATTTACTGACTGGCAGAATAAATGTGACACTTTAAAACGTACATCAGTGATTTGCTTAATCAGAAATCGAAAAAATCTAAATAGATTTTTGATGTTTAAACCAAGTACCGGTATCCTAACAATCTCACCAAAAGAAAGAATAAAAACCTAAAAAATTAAAAAAATAAGGACAAAATCGGTCAATTTATAAATACGGTCCGTTGGACACTTACTACAATACATAATGTATGGGGATTAAAACTTTTGAATACTGATGTTTTCTTCCTTTCTAACAATTTTTAGTTGGAACAAAATACGTCTATAAATTATATGGACTTATTCTTTACTTAAGATGTTCCTACAAATTTCAAATATTTGAATTTTCGGTGAATCATGATAGGGCTTTAAAAACCCGCCAAATGCAGGCACAATTTACCATCGATGCCCTCTGAATGTTATTTTGTCTCCTCACTCATAAAAATCATTTGAAAATAAATTCCCTTATTCATGTATCCGTTTTGGAGCTGGAGGGTTGAGAGAACATACACATGAAGGAAAAGAATCCTGGTGACAAACCTTTAGAGCGTTAAAGTATTGTCTAGACAGAGTGTCCCAAAATAATGCAATCCTCACATTTGGGGCATAATTTCAAAAATTTACTGAGAAGTATTCACTTTTTAGCAATTTGAATGCTGAACTGTTCGTACATCTGTCCAATTTGTTATCGGTTCACTAGTTTGAAAACAAAGGCTATTATGAACCCTGCTGTCAACTTACCCATTCCAAGTGTGCCTTAGATCGTGGAAGCAGTTCCCTTCAACAGTTGAATAAAAACGTCTTTTAACTACAAAATCTTCTGGTAAATCCTGTCTTTAGTTTAAAAACAAATACTAAATATTGTATTATTATTTTATCACGCTTTTATCGTCTGGTAGTGTTTTCATCTATCATATTTGGAATAGTAACTGGGCCAACTAAAGTTTTACTAGTGTGTCTGATCAAGCGCCATGAATATTGCAACTTGCCGGAGGGAGCATACCAATGAATTAAATACCAAGTGAATTGAAATGGTACCTGCACCCCACTCGGATGTTGAAAGGCCCCACGCTCCCTAAGAGTTATAATATGGACCAGTTGATAGAAACAACAAACAAACATCATAAATCCACTGACAATCTTACTTGAGTTGATCCAACACCCCAATCGTGTCTTGGGAAACAGAGGAACATTTCCTTAGTGTCAAAGACATGTTACTTTATTTATTTATTTCTTCATCAATTGGCAGTTAACATACGTGACCAAAAGGGGACCGGCAGGGCAGAGGCTGCCAGGGCACAACAAAGTGAGAACCACTGACACTGCGAGATGTGTGCACCCCACTCTGCCACTGGTCACATACAATACAAAAATGAAAAGAGTTAAAAATTAGAAAGTATAAAAAGACATGAAAACATATCATAAACCACCAGCAAGGAGTACCCCACATACAATCACACACACACAGCAAAAGCACATAAGATCCTCACCCACAATACAACCACAAAACAAAAATAGCACACCCTGCATACATTCTAACATCCACATGATACCCCATGGAGAACACACACACACAGGGCACACAATAATCACATGAAAAGCAATACTCTAAAGGACTTATGCACAGTCACACATGGAAAATTTTAAAGGATTTGTTTGAAAATGATCACACAATTTACACTGCAAACAATTAAAAAGGTATTGCACCACAAGGGAATAGGTTTGCGTAGGGCATAGTTCTTGCTTGAAGAATGAGTGGAATTTGATATGTGCAGTGTGTTTGGTTCACCATGGATTTTATTAGGAAGGCATGGCTTCAGACAAGCAACAGTGCAAAGGGACGTGGCCACGAGACAAACAGACTGCATTCACGTCTCTGGGATAGATAACAAGGTTGAGATGTTCTAAGCGGGCACTATAGTCTTGTTCTCTAGCCTTGGTCTTAAGCGCTCTGGTAGCAGTTCTTTCACACGTTCAAGTGCATTTTAAGGGTTTGGGGAAGAGCTTTAAATGCAATATTAATTATACCAGGTTATGCTGGGTAAGTGAAACAAACTTAAGTGGTAAGGAAACGAGACAGGAGAAGAGGCTAAAAACCTAGTACTTAGCAAGTCTGATTGATGTATTCATTCATTTCAAACTTGGAAAGGCTTAAATTGTGGACTTACTTAGTAATCGGCCTTGTATACAATCAGTGAAGCAATCAGCTGAAATTTGAACAGTAGGTGGGAAAAGAATAGGCTTTTACAAATATCTCGCCACATTTTAAACAGTTTTAAATAATTTGAAATTTTACTTTTTTTATTTTTTTCATTGATTGTATTTAATCCCTCCACTGCAATTTGCAATAATCACACAGATTTGTCAGGCACAGAGGAGAGAAAAACATTTAAGTGGTGGCCAAAGGTCGCTAATTATTACTGTTCTAAATATGAGGTAGAGGAAGAATATTGTTGACAGACAATAAAAGATCGTGAAAATCAAACGACAATATTAATAGTTTACTTTTAAAACAAAAAGGCAGGATTCAGTACCAGGAGAACATTTTATTCAACTTTCAAGATGAACCTGTTTTAACGAGATAAGACAACTTGGAATGAGGTAATTTGACAGCGGGTAATATCGCCTGTTTTCAAACTATGAGCCGTATCAGACAAAAAAAATTGTCCGGATGTACGGAACTAGTTCGTCATTCAGAATATGTTAAAAATTGAATATCTCAGTCAATTTTGGAATTATAGAACCAACTGCGAGGATTGCTTTATTTTGGGACATTGTAGGCTGATTTGGAGACCAAAATATGTCACATCTTGAAAAAATATGTTTCCAATAAAATTATCATTATCACTGGTTTTACACTTAAAGGTGCATTTAGTGGTTTCCAGCACTTCGTTTTATTTCATTGTCACTAATATCCTTGAGGAAAGCTTAATTCACAAAGTTTGAGTTAATCCGATCTTGCGGGTTTGTGTTATGAGCAATTGCTGTTTCCCCGGTCCAATAGGCAACTGTGTTGTATTTCTGACGTTTATGGACAAGAAAATAAAAAATTGCATTTCTACAGATACGAGGATTTGACAACTCTACCACTACTTAACCATCTAGTTTCCCACCTGGCACCACCGAATAATATAAAAATAAGTCTACCAGCCTGTCCAAATGGAGTAACTTATCAAATGGTCTGTACAAGCAACTCTTACCATACTTTGTCCTCGTGTATTTTTAATTTTGGTTTTCCAAAAAATAAAAAAAATAAAGTGTTAGTACTTAGGTAATTTTTACCAGGATCTGGAAATGTTCTGGTGGTCTTAATTTATTGAACACGTTTATCACCTAAGTACTGACATGGTTTATCAGGTAAAATATAACAGGCCAATGCTTATGGGATTGGTTAAAAACACCTTCTGAGAGTGAACCAAAGATTTCAATATATTGATCTTGTTAAAGAAATATTGATTAAATGGTTTTTACAAGGTCGTGGATTGTTTCTTGGATGTCTTGCTGTGGTTTTCTGTGTGTTGTGATAGTTCCTACCCCATTTCTTATTGTGGAAGGTCTTCAAGGACGTGAGTGTTTTGGGGGCATAATTGGCCTTTGCGCTGACTCCTCATGTTACGGTTGTTTAGATGGTTGTAGTGATTGGAAATAGAGTTATAAACATAATAATCTATTACCCAGCAGTCTTTATAGACTTATGATATACTTCATAAGCCAAAAATCACATGCTTTATCTCTCATTAAACAACTCATCCTAACATCTGCATTACATTATTTCTTTTTTATTGGTTAGGAAGTACATGAAAATGTACTGTATTTCAAAAACATGATATTCTACTTTGTGAGCCATTTGGATTCTTCCCATCTCCATGTAGACGTGGACCAAGGCCTTGATTACAATTGGTTCTGTCTGCTATCACTTGATTTATTGTTGGTCTTTTATCTGGGTCAAGTGCCAAACATGGTCAGGAGTAGTTTTTCAGCTCACCAACTTATCGGTTGAGATTGGGGCAACGCCCCCTGAATATCTTCATACACCAATGCGGAAGGTTTCGGCCAAAATGTTGGTAGGATATGAATGGGATCAAAATTAGCTAAAATGTAAAGCACTTCTAGTTTGTGACTAGTATGTGACAAATATTACATTCTATATGCTATGATGTACAATTCCTTAACGGCACTATCAGTGATTGCTAATCAGAAAAATCAAATCCCAAAAAACAAAGTTGCTGTGTGTAACACGTAAGGGTATTCAACATACCCTACATGTGGTAGACCAAAAAGCAACCTAATAGACACAAAATCGGAAATGTTAGTAATTACTATCCGCATGGGCACGTACTAAATATACATAATTTAATCGATGATGATTTCGTATTTGAACACTGCTGTTCTGTCAATTCTAGTTGGAAAAATAACTTACAGAAATTCCCTGACTTCATCAATCATTTTTAAGCTATTCTGCAAATTTCAAATATTGGACTCTTGGATAATCCTGTAGTGTCTTAAGTTTAGTGCAATACACTTCCAACCTGTATTATGCGTATTCATTTTAACAAATATTTCTAAAAGAACACTGTCAGAGTAGAGCTGCAAACTTAACAGTATCTGGTACAGTATGTTAATAGACTTGGTTAGCATAGTGTAAGTATATGTTCTGCTAGAATCTGCATACAGGCCTATCTCTTTTTTAATCTATAAATAATATTTAGGGCCAATGTGAAACTCTCCAAATTAAAGATTCATAATTAATGCTTGTTTCTTGGTATTCACACAAGAACAGTCCCATGGTCTAGGGAATATACCTTCGCCGCAATAGTGAGAGGGACCTGGTTCGAGACCATGTAGGTTTGGCTTTAACTTAAAAGGCACTATCAGTGATCCACCAAAAGACTCAAAATATTTGAAATTTGCAGGAGTAGCTTAAAAATGAAGGATAAGTCTGGAATTCTAATAATAATTTTTTCCAACTGAAAAATTGGCAGAAAGGGGAGAAAACAGCAGTGTTCAAAGATATGAATCTCCATTCAATTATGTGTTGTAGTAATTGTCCTTACGGACAGTTATGACTAAAATACCCGATTTCGTCCTTATTTGGCTGCTTTTGGGCTTATAATTTGTAGGGTATGTTTGGGTATCCACCTATTATACTTGTTACAGACATACAAAAACTGATTTTTGATGATTTTTTTTTGATTTTCTGATTTTTCAAGTCACTGATAGTGCCTTTAATGCACACTGGTTAGTTCAAGTCTTTATCATTAGCATTTCGGTTATCAGAGACTGTTGTTATAGAAGGTGCTTAGAACATAATTAACTTACTCTTTTTTAAATTAATTCCACCAATAAAATGAACTTACAATTAAAGGCACTATCAGTATTTTGCTAAATCAGAAAAACACAAAATCATAAAAATCAGATTTTTGCATGTCTGTAACATGTATGGGTATCCTAACATAACCTACAAGATATGAAACCAAAAGACCCTACAAAAGACAACATCCAATGTTTCAGTCATTACTGTCCATACGGACATTTACAGTAACATGTAACTGAATGGAGATTCATATCTTCACACAATGTTGTTTTCCCCTTTTTTGTTAATTTCATTTAGAAACAATACCATATGAGAATTCAGATTTATCCTTCACTGTTAAGCTACTCCGGCAAATTGCAAAGTGTTTTGACTCTTTTGGGTGGATCACTGATAGTGTCTTTATTGATGTTTTTATAACACATAACTTGTAATTCTTTAACAGTTGTGCAGGGGTGTCCATTCTTCCATTATTTGTCCCTGAGGTGGGGGAATAAGTTTGGTCTCTATGGTCATTTGTGGAAGAAATTAATGCTTAGGTAATTGGAACCAATGTTAAATTTTTGGGAAGAATTGGGATAAAATGTGGCAAGGAGGGGGGAACAATTCTGATTTCTGGAAAAATAGACACCCCTGCAGTTGTGAAAATTTAGGTGATTTAATTGGTTCCTGCCCAGCTTCAATTTATTTATCGAAACCCGGTAAAACACACTCAGTTGCTGGGCAGAAGGGCAGAACCCATAAGGGCCCATACCTATTTACCTGGTCGCAGCTTAGCTGGGGAATCCCTCAGCTTCAGCCAGCCTTCCCCAGCCACAGCTTTTAGCAGCCTTTGTATATTTGCAATGACAAATATACTTATTACCATACAATAATATGCTAATGTACTATCAATGGACACTAAAATGTCATCATTTACCACTCCCGGGAGGGGGGGTCCTCGACCCAAAATTGGGTACAGGTGTGCATCCGTCGGGTAAAAAAAATCGACCCATGTTTATAGTGACCAAATTGTACAAAAATATGACCCATTTATATAGTTGGTTCCGAAATTTCGACCCATTTCTATAGTTGGCGTTGAAATTTTGCACCATTTTCATAGTAATCTTAGCAAAATCGGCCCATTTACATAGTAACTTTTCCGAAAAATCAACCATTTTCATTGTGATTTTACCTAAAATCAGAAAATTTGACCCATTTTCATAGTAAATTACGACCAAAAAATGGAAAAATGGACCCATTTATATAGTAGCAATGACCTCAAAAAACGACCCATCAATATAGTAGCATGGTGGGAAAAACGACCCATTGTTATAGTAAGGGGTGAAAATGTGACCCATATCGGCGGCCTATATGTACCTACCCTTTTCCACTGAGTAACCCTCCCCCTCCCCCCGGGTATCCACTCTTGTACTATGAACACAGAGCTGTCATATTAGCATGACAAAATGGAGGAAAACTGGGAAAAGCTGCTCAAATTGTCAGCCCAGCTTTCCCCAGCCTTGCCCAGCTAAGCTGCGACCATGTAAATAGGTATGGGCCTTAAATAAATGCCAGAACTAATTTTTATTCTCAAGTGAGCTCACCATGCAGCCATCCAATTCTTTAGGCCCTTAAACAGAGATCACTGCAAACAAACTTATTTTTGAAACTGCAGCATATAGAGATATACCATTATTTTTGTGTGGAATAACTCAGCCAAAAACCTCATTTTTCCACTTAAAATAATGGCATATCCCTGGTTTCAATTCATTGCAAAGAGAGAGAGAGAGAGTACCAGGTCCAAAAATGACACCTTAATTCTCATAAACAAGATATTTTCTAGGAACAATGATGTGCTGCAGCTACTAAGTGCTAAGCATATCAGAGATCGATGTGATTATTACAATTATCCATATGTGAAGAGGTTCCATTTTAGACGTAGTATGAAATTGTAGTACCAATTAAAAAAATACAGCAAGAAAACTTGCATCATCCCCTGGCAAGATGGCAGTCTGGAACACGACCTCAGATGACCTTTGACCTTGGTCCATGATCTTTGACATCGTCCACATATGAATGAACCCTATTGCACCTTAACCCCAAGTCTGGTTTAAATCGGCCTTAAACTTTTCAAACAAGACGTGAAAAATGAAAACCTAACCAAACTGGAACACGCACAAAGACATGCGCGCTATCACAATATCCCCTACTGCTTTTCAAGCCAGGGGGATAAAAATACCAGATCAAGTATGTAAAAGAATACTTACAGCAGCTTCGAAGGCCCTCTTTAGACTCAACAGCTCATACAAAACACAGCCTAGAGCCCATATATCACTTTTCTGGTTGTATCTGATATAACATTAAGGAATTCATTTATACTTCATATTCTGAAAGGGATACAATAGTGCATGCATGGTAACCTAAACTGATTTGAGCAGGATAAATTTGTTACATGTTTCAAAAGTAACATCTGCTGTATGACTATGAATGACAATTGGTCACTGCTGATCATTAATACTACAAGGTATCCCAGAAAACTCACAACTTAATTTAGCAACACTCTCTAGTTTCACTATGGCACCAAGTACTGCAATTATTGTTACACATTTACAAAGCTTTAAAAAATCACACCCACACACACAGTTCATAGCTTCTTCATAGGCAAAAGCAAGAAAAGTAGCTCAGGTCACACAATGCAGGATTTCTCTTTCATATTTATTCACACATACCAAGATTTTTTACCAAATATAACCATAGACAATTTTTAATCAGGTGTTCATCCATAGGATTTAATAGGATGCATGTTTTGCCCAAGGGTTTATTTTAAGCCTGATGGCATAAACAACATTCATACCCTAAAAATCCTATGAATGATCCTCACTCATGTTTACCATACTTTCTTCCTAAACTTACAAAATTAAATCATTAAATATCAAATTTGGCCTGATACTGCATGATTTTTTACCACTTTTGGCATTGCGGCATTCGCCACGGCGGCCATACATAAACGCTTGTTTATACATGGCCACATGACATGTATTGACTAATTGCGTACCCCGTTACACATACAAGGTAAACATTAATTATTTAATTAAGACCATCATTTATAAGATGTAAGCTTTTATGAATTACTTGACATGAAAAAAAGAAAACTGAATAAATAAAAAGATAAACAAAATAAATGTGTTTAGATCAGGAAATGCACCTTTAAATTACAATTCCATTACCAATATATTCTGCTCAACATACAAGATGACTTTCAACATACAAGCTAACTTTCAAAGTGACTCTACTCAAAATGGTGACAAAGACATTACAGGATACGGTTTTCCTTCACAAAGCTCTGGTGATATATAACATGGTGTACCAACCACTGTGAATGCCTTGCTCTTACTGCTGAGCACCTTGGAGATACCAAAGTCTCCTATCTTGACAACATCTCTTGCTTTATTTAGCAATATATTTTGTGTTTTCAAGTCCCTGTGTAAGATCTGTTTGGAGTGGACATGTTGCAGGGACAGCAGGATCTGGACAAATAGATGCACCACCTCCTGTGGATGAAAAAAATAAAATAAAAAAACACATGCCAAATTGTATCAAAAGTCAAAAGGACATCGGAGAGAATCACTCCCAACTTGCAATTATCAGTGTTGTATTTCCACCTGAGGGCGCCATTCACGTTTGTACAGGGCTCAAATGTCAAATTGATGATATTGTTGTATAAAACCTTACCAATGTGTTCCTGCCATCATGAGGATTCAGAAAAGGTATAGTTTTCCCTATCTGGGATGGATCATACAGGAGTTATTAGCAAAATGTTCATAGGTCAATATTTTGATCTACAGGGGTCAAAAATGCAAAAAAATGCACAGATTTTGATGAAAATGGTCTCAAATTAATGTTTTTTGCCAATCTGATTCATATTAAGAATAGTACCCTATCCAGGATTACTTCTTACCATGGTAACATCCTAATTTGGCTTGGCTCAATAGAGTTCAATAGACATGAATTTACATAGGAGATCCTAGGACAAACTATTCTTAATATGAATTGGTTTGACAAAAGGATCAATTTGAGACCATTTTCATTCAAATCTGTGCATTTTTACCTGTGTAGGCCAAAAAAATTGATCTTTGACCTTTTTGCTAATAACTCTTGAATGATCCATCCCAGATATGGCAAATTACACCCTGTCTAAAAAAAATGGTACAATCGAAAACCAATTTTTTTCAATATTATATCTCAACATAAGTAAGTAATTTTGTACATCATATTAAAGAGAAAAGACCAGGCTTCCCAGCATTTTTGTTTCATCTCATTTGCTTGTTTCAATCGAGAGATAACCCCAGTTTGCTGAAGAAAACAAAAATCGAGTTTGTGCCACTTTCTGGTTGAGTGAAAACGGTAAAAGAATTAGTTAAACATAAGTTGTTTACATTTGAACAGATATGAAATTCTTTAAAAAGGGATTAACTTCATAAAGATATTCTTAAAGATACGAAAACACTTGCGTAATGGTGGAAGATATGATGAGTAAGTTCTGGCTTTAAGAAAATGTGAATAACATTCGACAAACTGTTGTTTGTTAGAAGAGAACCTTGAGCGTACATCAACCTGGAGGAGAGAGTTTTTATGGTATTGAAGTATCATGAAACGCAAATTCCTACCAATACCTTGATACTTTGCTTCGAAGTTTTATTGACTTCAACAATTAGTAAATGCACAAAGATAGTGCAATATTTTAAAACATTTCTTTGGATTTGGAGTGTTTATTTTGGTTGAATTACAATCCTTCTGGCATGCTTTTAACAGATACCAATTTTGTAATAAATTTAAAGCTCGATTTCATTGACGTGCAAAAAATATTTTGTATTGGTTATTATTTATGAAAAGACGATATACAGGGTGTCTCAGAAAGAATTACACCCTATCTATTGGTGACCATACTTCAAAAGTGAGTATACATTTGATAAATTTAAATAGAAATTTTTTAAACATCAATTACTTATCATATTTTAATGTAAAGAGCATTTGATTCGGTTCAGTAGTTTTGAAGAAATAAGCGATTATGTAACACAGGTCAAGGACACTTCTTCCACAAGTTTTGTAATAAAGTGCTACAGACAAACAGGAAAGAAAATATCAAGTTTCTTTCATTCTTTTTCATTTTATTTCTTTAAAGTCTCAAGTCCTTGGGGGGTTGTTATGGTTCTGTGTAGTGCACTCACCAGTTATGTGCTGGACATGTCCGTCATCTTGAAATCCTCGTCCCCAACTATAAGTCAGTGAAAAACCTTGGCAGGCCTTGTGTGGAGCCAATGACAGAAGGTTATTCTGCACTGGTAGTCTGCTGCTTGGAAAGAATGCCTTCTTTGCATTCATAAGGGTGAAATTTCAGTTCCTAACGGGTATTCCTGTTAAAGCTTGATCTGGGGATCGGATTTGTGTGGCACATTGTACGTCTGCAAATTTGTCCGTCTGATGTTGCAATGTTCGGTAAGTTGGACCGGTTTCGCGCCTTCCACAGCGACTCTTGCAATGAGGATTTCTGTGAAATCTAATCTACATTCCTGCCTGTTCAGAGTTAATGTTATGACCAGTTTCGGCATACTGAAAAACACAAACGCCCTTTGTATAGGCGACAAATGTTAACCAAACATTGTCTCGTGCCAGTACTTCATTAACACGAGATAGATTAAAAAACACGGGAATTTGAGATTTGCACACTCAAATCATTGCCGGTATATTTAAATGTAGAATGTCCACACATAAATTGGACTAAGATGTCTATGTTTGAATAAAAACTATTGTAATATTCTTATTGCTCAGTTATCACCGTTAAAGCTTAGTGGTGGATTAAGACGGTGATAAAGTCATTCTATGCGGGTGGTTGGGTGGGGGGGCGGGATGTTTGTGGTACCACCGAGGGGTAGTTCAAGACTAACAGATTTCACTTTTTCTACAGATTGTATTGGTGTTGTTTTCGAATAAAGATGATTCATTTTTGTTATTTACCATGTTTTGTTTTCTTGTTGGATTTTTGTGTTATAATTGTCACGGTAATAATTTTTATTACTATAAAAATATTAAACGAACAAAAAATGGCATTGAACTCACAAAATATTAAAAACAAGGCCGGTTCGTTGGGGAATGAAAAGAAGGACAGCTTTGAACAAATAACGCGAGTAATCAGCGGTAGTTAACATCAATCTGCAATATTGTGAGCAAACTTGAAAGGAAAGTGTCCTTGGAAGGTTACATAAATTGTTATTTCTTCAAAACTTAATGAACCGATCGAGTGATTTTAAATTCAAATGTTAAAAAGTAATTGTGGTTAAGATTGTTTTAAATTTCTAAAATGGGTGATACTTACTTTTGAAGTTATAGTGCCTATAGTTAGCGGTTGTAAGTCTTTCTGAGACACCCGAATCATGGAACTGGTTACGATGACTATTAAAACTTGTGTCAATAAAACTACACTTCCTTTGTTTAACTTAATCTGTGTTTTGTTTCTTTTGTAAGCTTCAAGACTTGTGAGCTTAAGACAGCATGGCATAAACTGTGGCGAAACAACTCTGCCCATGCATAAAAGTGGCACAAAATCGATTCGGATGGAGTGCACCTAAATGGATATATCTCTGGATTGAACAAAAGCAAATAGATGAAGCAAACACCATTGGAAAGCCTGGGGTCTTTGTCTTTAATATTGTGCCAAGTAGAATGCTTATTTTGAAATTTCATTATTAACCAATTTTTTTTGATTGTACCACTTGTTTGAGACAGGGCGTTATACCGTTTCTGAATACCTTATAAACTAAAGGAGCACATTGGTGAGGTTTTTTACCTACCTTTAAGCACACACACTGTTTATCATTCCTCCTGTGTGAAAGAAATAGGCCCCATTTGAAATGTTCCTTATCCAAATAGAATCATTTCCAAAAAACATTTGAATGTTTTTCTTGTTTTAAAAGGCTTCTAACATTATTTAAGAGGGAAGTCTAAATTGCAAGTATTTAAAATATAATCAGAGTAACTTCAATGTTACCCCTCGTACAACATGAGATTGACCTGTTTACCATTTTTGTACATTTTACCCTATAACTCCAAAACACCACACAATAATTCACATTGATATTGACCCCATTACAAACTGGCAATGGCCCCTCAGGCGGAAATTACGACACTGGACAATTTCACAAACAAATTGGAAGTGATTCTCTGTGATGTCCTTTAAAACCTATTAAAACTCAAATATCAATTTTGGCCTCCTCAACATTAGTAATTAAAATAATGACAACTTGCGCAAACTAATGTTAGTCGATGCTTCTTTAAAGAATTGCTTGTATGGTTGTGTGATGTATCTGGTACATGTAGGTCGTTCCAACACAAGACAGTTTTGCACTGTTATGATGAGTTACCCATAACCAACTTGATGGAAGTTTGTGAGACATGCTACTTGTTCTCTTTGGTTTTAATTTCACAGTGTGAATCCTTTTTATTACTGGAACACTCCGTGTTTTTTTGTCATTACTGAAAAACATACCATTTTTTTTTTCATTACTGAAACCCCCGCTCCTAAGCACCTACAGTAGATCCCTGACTAAGATGCTCCATCAGATATTGAGTTTGGTCATCAAATCTAGTTTTCACCAGAGATCCTTTGTTCCACTATTTGCCCACATCGGAATGCTCTTAAAGATAAGAATTACATCCCACATTGGAGAGAAATGGTCGGTTTTCAAAGGGAGGTTGATGCTATATGGTACCACCCAATCAGCACTAACCTAATGGAGTACTGCTGCTAATGCCAGATGGCCCACAACCTGTGCGTTTAATTGCATTTAAGGGACTGAGCTCATTAATATGAATAACCTGTCCAAAAAAAGTATACAGAACATGACTTTTATTTTTATCACCATGCCCGGGACTTGAAGGTTCATGACTATTTGGTGTAGCGGTAGGTTAGAGTGGAACAATGAATTTTCTTCTGCCCGTGTAGACATACATTCATCCAGACAGAGAGGCATCTGCCTGCATGATCACATAGGCCCTCCATAAGATGGCTGTGGGGCAAAAAGAGGGCAATGCCAATATTAATCAGCCAGAATTGGCTTAAGCAGAAAATGCAAACTTACCATGGATCCGTACAAAGCTGGTGGTGAAAGCAAGAAAAAAGCGTAAAGGTCCATGGGACACGGATGAGTAGACATTTCTTAATTTCTCATTTTCGGGACCCAAACAGTTTAGCCTGATTCATCCTCAACACAGATTTTTAAAAGTGAACACAGGAAAGGGTACATTCAAGGATAAATATACCAATCAGACAGGGCCTTCTCCTGTTTTCGCGAATGCGTATCAAGACGCTGGAGGTAGTTGGATTTGTCCCCGTTTAATGACGTCAGAGTAAAAAGTTTGTAACACAAAGCTCACACGTGGGCTTAACCGCAACGCACCACTCCAGAATCTCTCCTTGTCGGTTTCTTTGTTGCGACCTTGAAATAAGGCTCTGGTTGATTTCAGCTGTCGGTACGGTCGCCCGCTGGTTTGCACCCGTCGACAAAACAGCGCAATCTTATAGTAATTTTAAGGCAACCAAAGTAAGAAAAAATTATGCCATATGATTACAACACGTACACTGCATACACGAGAAGTCAACGGGTCTATTTCTAATGGTACGTATGCCAGAAAACTGGGCCACGCGCAAGTTCACGTCACGAATTGACGATCATGACGCGTATAGCGTATTTGACTTGGACGTCACTTTGGGTCACGCTGGCCCAGCGCGATGGATAATCACTTTTCATTTTGGAATTTCCTTTGAAAGCTTGTCCAAAAACAATTGTATAACCCATTTTTTATCAATTAGGGTTTCTCTCCATACTGCTTCATGCAATTTTACAATGATACCAATAACTCTATGAATTGAAACCATTTTGGGTGTGGTATATTAAGTATGTTAAAGCATGTTATGGACCTTTAATCTAGTGGATAGGTCTGTGGTAAGAAGGTGAAGTTGAAGACAAGTGTCAGGGTAGAGAAGATCTGGGAATTGTATTACCATGTCAAGTACTTTACGCCTAGAAGTAAGATGTGTCTGAGCATTCCTATTATTGGCAACATTAATCCAAATGGACGCATATTCCCTGCATGAAGGCCTAAACAAACCATGTCCCATTACAAAATATTGCTTATCAAGGATGGACGGCTCAGATTAAGTTGTGGATTGTAAACTTACCTCTTCCTCCAAGAAAGCTTTACCTCCTGATGCAGGTATCAAAGACCAAGTACCTCCTGAATGAAAGAAAAACAAAGTGTATCTGTAGTGTATGATGACATTCTCAAAGATGAACTACTTTTTGTTCGTTTGTTTTAACCATAATTACAATTTGTAATGCACTATTACACTAAGACTAACGCACCATAATACAAAAACAAAGAGAGGGAAATAAGAAAAATGAAAACCTTATGCTGGTGGAATTATAGTTGCATTTATTGTAATTGAGATATGGCGGGGGAATTGCCCCCTCCTTTTAAAATAGCAAGGTCGGATTAACCCGAGGTGGGTATGGGACTGACAACTCTTGTTAATTATATAAAAAAAAAAAAAACATTTTTTATGGCAAATTTTTTAAAAAAAGAAAAAACCTAAAAAATTAATTTTTTATAAAAAATAACTTTGCAGCCCTTTTCTCATTACCGGTTCGCTATTTTGATTAAATATCCTGGACTCGTATCAGGTCTTGGTAGCCCAGCAGAGTGGTTTTCCAATTATGCCCCCTCCCTGGAAGTTGGCTTGTCACACCACTGTTCCAAGTCCATTAAGCCAGCCCTCTAAAATCCACATTTACTTCAGGAAAGATTAGTGCAGATGAATCATGAAAGCATCCCATCCTTCAGAAAGGACATATAAGCCGTCAGTCCCGTGTACAGAGAGTCACAACTGGATCTGGATCTCGATCAATTTGACCTCCAGTAAATCGGGTTCCCACATCACACTATAGGACTCTGGTACCTATAGTGATGAGTGCAGCTAGGTCACAGTAACAGACCCGGGATGATCCCCACTCTGTTTCGATGAGGCCTGCAACTTTTTATGTGCTCAGGATTGATTCCACTGACACACACGACCAACAGCTTTACATGACTCTCCGAACCATGAGGTGCCGGGCACCCGTTGCATATACCTGCACATTCGATGCACATTCTATGTGTGGGAGCAAAGAGAAATTCCATATTCACACTACAATAATGCTGCGAGACTATGTAATTTCCGACCTTAGAGAACTATTTGAGTATGACCAAGAAACCCGACTCTCGCGGTGCTCCAACCGGGGCTGCCCGGTCGATCTTATACCATGCCGATGATTCAGTATCCTTAGACCAAAATAAGATTAGGGTGAACCCCCAGACTGTTCCCAATCCACCCCAGCCTCAAAGCGGGCCATTTGCATGTTAGGAGCGTCCATTGTGGATTCACATGGCCAGGGATCAGCTTACTCAGATAAATAAATCTTGACACCACCACAAGCCATTACTAATGACCGTGGATATGCAAAGAAGAGAGTGATTTGCTATTAAATCAGGAAATCAAAAAGATAATAAAAAATAGATTTTTGCATGTTCGTAACAAGCTTCCTAACTTTCCCTGCAAGTGATAAGGTCAAAGGCAACCTAAGGACAAAATCTGATATTTTAGTTATTACTGTCCATACGGACACTTACAACAACATAATAAATAACATATTATTATCTTTGAACATTGCTGTTTTCTTCCTTTGTGTCAATTTTTCAGTTGGATAAAAATAACTTCAGACTTATCCTTTACTTTCAACCTATTCCTGCAAATTTCAAATGTTTTGAACCTTTCGGGTGAATCACTGATAGTGTCTTTAATTGATGGAATTTCATTTGCTTCACTTACGACAATACCCTCGTCTGAGTTTATGAAAACTGTAACAACTACCTTCAGCATATTCCATGACAATCATAAGAGCCTTGTCTTCCAGGAAGTTCTCATAGTACTCAATGATGTTAGGATGGTCTAGCATTGACAACACTTGGCTTCATTTAGAGCAACCAGACGTTCATCTGTGGTCATTTGTTCCACTGGGATCTGTTTGATGATCACCTGCTTCTTGTCACTGAGACGTTGACATAGATACACAGTCCTGTAATGGAGAAAAGACCCAAGTTACAACACATTGCTTGGGCTTGGTCACATTAATCTGAAGATAAAAGAAACAACTGAGCTATATGCAAATGTTTTAATGCACTGACACTGGACCAAACTAAATGCAAGTTATGAGGGGCACTCCACTTACAGGTGCTTGTTCTGATAATCCTTGGGACCCCCCCCCCCCTTGACTTACCTGGAAGTAGTATTTTTCCTCTTATCAAATCGATTTCTTCCCAAAGATACAGACAAAAAACTTAATGGTTAACCATCAATATTAGCACAGTTAGGCATTGCAATATGCATTTTGATTCCATACCATCAAAACCACAAGTTTCTTTCCCACAAAACTTGGTGGTGGCGAGTGTATGCAATTGCCAGGCTCTCATGAATATCAAGTACAGAACATTATACACTTAATTAAGGTTCAACCGGTAATCGGATCGGATATCGTATCGGGCCGATATTACCCATATCGGTAAAATATCAGATCGGCCAAAAAAAGAGGTCACAACTGGATTCTGGATCTTGATCAATTTGACCTCCAGTAAATCGGGTTCCCACATCACCACTAGAGGGACTCTGGTACCTATAGTGATGAGGGCAGGTAACAGACCCGGGATGATCCCCACTCTGTTTCGATGAGGCTTGCAAACTTTTTATGTGCTCGGATTGATCTGACACACACGAACCAACAGGCTTTACATGACTCTCCGAACCATGAGGTGTGGACGGGCACCCGTTGATATTACCTGCACATTCGATCGATCTTTCGATGTGTGGGAGCAAAGAAGAAATTTACCATATTTCACATACAATAATGCGGCGAGACTAGTAATTCCGACCTTAGAGAACTATTTGAGTAGACCAAGCAACCCGACTCTCGCGGTGACTCGAACCAGGGCCGCACGGTCGATCTTATACCATGCCGATGATTCAGTATCCTTAGACCAACATAAGAAGAGTAGGGTGACCCCAGATGTTCCCAATCCACCCCAGCCTCTACGCGGGCAATTTGCATGTTAGGAGCGTCCATTGTGGATTCACATGGCCAGGGATCAGCCTTACTCAGCTAAATAAATCTTGACACCACACAAGCCATACTGAATGACGTGGATATGCAAAGAAAGAGAGTGATTTGTCATATCAGGAAAGCCAAAAAGATAATAAAAAATAGATTTTGCATTGTTCGTAACAAGCTGTCTAAGTTTCCCTGCAAGTGTAGGTCAAAGGCAACCTAAGGACAAAATCTGATATTTTAGTATTACTGTCCACGGACACTTACAACAACATAATAAATAACATAGTATTTCTTTGAAATGGGTGTTTTCTTCCTTTGTGGCAATTTTCAGTGGATAAAATAACTTCCGAATTATCTTTACTTTCAACATATCCTGCAAAAATTTCAAATGTTGAACCTTTCGGGTGAATCATGATAGTGTCTTTAATTGATGGAATTTTCATTTGCTTCACTTACGACAATACCCTCGTCTGAGTTTATGAAAAAACTGTAACAACTACCTTCCGCATATTCCATTGACAATAATAAGAGCCTTGTCTCCAGGCAAGTTCTCATAGTACTCCATGAGTTAGGATGGTCAGTCATTGACAACACTTGGCTTCATTAGAGCAAACAGACGTTATCTTGTGGGCATTTGTCCCACTGGGATTGTTTGATGATCACTGTTCTTGTCACTGAGACGTGGGACATAGATACACAGTCCTGTAATGAGAAAAGACCAAAGTTACAACACTTGCTTGGGCTTGGTCACATTAATCTGAAGATTAAAAGAAACAACTGAGCTAGTATGCAAAGTTTTTATGCACTGACACTGGACCAAACTAAATGCAAGTTAGGGGCACTCCACTTACAGGTGCTTGTTCTGATAAGCCTTGGGATCCCCCCCTCTTGACTTACCTGGAAGTAGTATTTTTCCGCTCATCAAATAAAATCTTCCAAAGATACAGACAAAAAATAATGGACCATCAAGATTAGCACAGTTACTCAATAGGCATGGCAATATGCATTTTGCTTCCATACCATCAAAACCCACAAGTTCTCCCACAAAACTTGGTTGGTGGATGGGTATGCAAATGCCAGTGCTCTCATGAAGATCAAGTACAGAACATATACACTAATCAGAACCAAGGACTTTAAAATGAAAGTTCTAGCAAATGGATCTAGCACTTTTTCCACAGTCTAGCTGTTTTATGGTGTTGGGCCACTGTCCTCATCAAGTTATGTATATGGCTACAGACAGTTCACATCAGATTCCTAAGCCAGGACCCCAGTCAATGCAGATGTATCTTTAAGGTCCATGTGCCCGATCGCTCATGCCTCATCACCAGAAGCCCCAGATTTACTGGAAGTGGTTAACATGTTAGTATCAGAAGAAAGATAGATTTTTCTCTAGACCTGTGAAATCTTAGGCAAAGGATGTTTGGTTGAGTTATGAGCGCGAAAACTTACAGATGGGGTTTTGAAGTAAGACCAATCTATCAAGATGAAAAATCCTTATCCTTAATTCGGGCCATCCCCCTTTAATAGCTCATCAATCATTTTGTCGAGGTGTGGATTGATGACAGTTCAACAAAAGGTTAATGGAGCCCTGCATTTTACAATGCATCCCGACCGAAATGCCATATGTTTAAATCTAATCAGGGCGGGAGAAACTCTTCAGCCCGCTTTTCCACCAAGTTACATCATTATAGCCTTACGGAACTCAGAAAACTTTAAACAAGCCTGCAGGAAAATTTTTGTAAATTAAAGAAATAGTCTTAGTTAACATATTTGTACCACCCCAATCTAACCAGGTCGGAGAACTCATCAAACCGCTGCTTTCCACCAAGTTACATCATGTCGCCCTTACGGAACTTCAGATAATACCGTATAAAACGTGGGTTAACATTTTTATCACAGACAAACGGAAGGACGAACGGATGGACGGTGCTCATTTATAGTCCCCGTTCCAAACTCGTTCTGTGGGGACAAAAAGGTTGTATAGGCATATATTGCATAAATGGAGACTAATTTGCATATAGCCATATTTTGTCTACATTTTGTGTTATCACAGAATCTTGTTTTTGTCTTACTTGCTTTCTTGGTATTGGATTTTAAACATGATCAAGATCTTTTCTCAAGGCCGGCTACATTTTATGGTTTATTTAGTCTTTTTATTGAAGCGTCAGCCTTTAAAAAAAACACCAATGTCCGACATAGATGTCATATCGTCAAAGCACTTGAAAACAGAGCCCAACTACAAGGCAACAGTGCAATGCCCTTGCTGCCTGAAAAAAGAGCGAAACTTGGCATTCATTAAGTGACCTCAGTAAAACCTTGCTGCGGTGGAATGAATGCCCATTTTCCGAGTGTAGAAAGAAACAGTTCTTGGCACTAAAAGTACATTTATCTTGAACTGCATGACTGCGATGCACACTGCACGGCATGTTGTGGGGAATCCCAGGAAAGCGATGATTATCACAGGAACATGCAGGTAGCTGAGGCACTGCGTATTGAACTGGTATTGCACAACTTCAATGACTGTTCGTGTCATCTCTGAATCCACCGATCATCATTTTTTAACTCGCGGTATATCGCTAATTACAAGCAAATATAAGATATCTTACGTCAAACAAATACCATGAATATTACATTTCCATGAATATAGATTGCATGATTTCAGTGAGATAAGAAGAAATATACAAATTATGCTTGCTATTAAAATATCAACCAAAGGATTCTGTCCCCTAACACTTTGAGCGTTTCTACGAAATACACCATTGTGTGTGTTTGTTCCACTTTATTCTATAGGAAAAATTCATAAAGAAATTATTTCGGCGGTAACACCGATATTAAAGTACGACGGCTTGGAAGTCCCGAACGTGCGGAAAAATAGGGGTTTTTGGTGACAGTGCTTATGGTAAAACTTTCAAAAAGTTTTGGGAGTCTTTGGTTGACATTTAAAAAAAATATTGGGTCTCTTGGGTGAGAGCGATGCTGAAAATGGGGGTTCTTTCTTAACGTCTTATTTCATACGCGATATGGGGCATATGGTCGCATTTCACAAATTGGTCATTTTTTTTTTTTGGTTTTTTTTAAAAAGTGTTTCACCATCACCATTCACCTCATGGATTTCTTTCTTTTTTGGTGTATTGAAAGATTTCATGAGAAACAAAAATCCTGAAAATTTGACTTACTGACTTTTGTTTCACAACAGCAATTTTAAATTGGAGGGGGGCACATTCAAACACATTTACCGTGTTTTGTGAAAATTCATATCAGAGGGCAATAAGTAGTAAAGATATACACCCTCAGATCTTTCAAATTCGTTAGTATTATGGATGTGCGCAAGCTTGCCCAAATGGATGGGATCGAAAAATGCATCTTGCTGCAATTTAGTTGCAGGAGGTCAAAAATGGCTCAAAAACCAATTGGACCATTGATAGCAAATCTAATACTACCTGTGTACAATCTCGTCACATATAATGTGTAGTGTGAATTACACCGAGATGTGTTTGAGATTCTTAATACCATTTCTTCTCTAGAGTACAACCCGTCTGATTGTTGGTAGGAGCATACTCACCAAAGTTGTGAGATTGGTCTAGTGTATGAATGTGATACTACGAAATGTCAAGAACAGTGGTGTTCCTAATGACTCGTA
>JAMKCH010075070.1:0-10659 GCA_023653785.1 Ophioderma brevispina
TTCGACGTCGTCAGCTGTTGACATCCGGGTTGCCAATTCATATTTTCACACAAAATATACAAATTACGTCACACACAGGAGCATCACAGCGAAATCCCTCACCTAATCCTAGAGGTTTTATGTAAATAGAACTGCAAAATGTGCATCAATTCTTAAAACCAATAAAGTTTTTTTTGACGGAATAACCAGTTTTTTCAAAAAAACCGAACCGATTACTCCAATCTGAGAAAAATTTCCAAGTATGTAACCTTTTATCTCTATCAAGAACTTATTTTTTCGAATTGCATTTTGAAAAATTGCCTTTTTCGAACTTTTTTTTTTGGGGGGGTGGAAATAACAAATAGGTTTTTCGATTGAAAAAAAGTTGTATACTTATATTTTCTAGTTTAATTTAAAAAAAACATCAATTGTCAATAAAAACACCGTTTTAATTTGTTTTTCGAAGTGCAACTGACTCCGTTTCGAATCTCTTGGTTGTACCAAGCTTTCTTGCAAAACGCAGATTTTCGACTTGGCTTTTTCTAGTGAGAATCTGGTTTTCCGACTTTTCAATTAAAAACTAGTCTTTTCATTGAAAAAATTCAAACGAAACGTTCTTGTGGAGAAGCGTAAGATATTTTCTATAAAAAACTTTTTTTTTTCGGTTGAAAAACCATGATACAGACTATTTTCAATTCTATAAAGAACATCAATCTTAGTGTGTAGCCTACAGGCTTTCTCAAAGATATTTTATCAAGTTTCAGTTCCCAGAAAACATGCGAATACCTGTGATTGAAATCCGGGATTGAATATGAAAGAACTGATAATGATAATTTGTTTTTGGTTTTATGGTCCTATGTAAAACTAGTATTTTAATGCTGATATGTTGAACCTACCGTGCTCAATAATTGTTTTAATTGCACTAATATTAATATTTTAAAAAAAATAACAGAACAAAAATGCAAACGTCTAAAAGAAAAAACTAAAGAAACAATTTCATCCAACCAATGTATTTTTACGTATTCCTTTGATTCTATAGATTGCTGGAAACATTACAAAATGTTAAAGGCTGGCTGAGATATGCAGGGAATTTAAAGTGGAAGCCTATTTTTTTCAAGAGAGGGGGAAATTATTTTTATATGTGGGCCCGAAATTTCATATCTAAAAACTTGATCAACTAAGGAAGAAGAACAAGAAATAACTGCATTATCGAAAAATTGTGAAAAACCGTCCTCTGGCGCAAATATTGATTAGAGCTGGTCAGGGGCCTCCCTACTCTCTAATGCAAAAGAGGTGAATTTCACCTCTTTTGGAGTGACTACAGGGTCCACTCCAAAAGAGTGAAATTTCATACCTTAAAAAGAACACTTTTTAGGTCAAATTTGACTTGATAATGACAAAATGATGTCATTTTATCATTTGTTAATTATCAATAGTAAATTGACCCAAAAGTATTCTTGAAAGCTGTGAATTTTCACTCTTTTAGAGAGAAGTTCACTCTTTTCAGAGTAGAAATCACTCTTTTTAAAATGCTTTAGCAGCGTAAGTAGTCTGTGTTTACAGACCTTGAACTGTATTCCTCTTGGAAACTAAACTCATATACCGGTACCATCATCTCAAGGGCAACTTGGCATCGAGTTCCCCCTCCCACCCCTTCACGACTTCTTAATATACCGATCTTTGACAAGACTACCCTAATAGCCGACCTACATCAGAGATTTTGAACCACTTTGGAGATTTGGACGTGACCAGTGAGTAAAATATATGATATCTATGTGGACTCACATGTTTTAATGCAGTTGTCTTGCTGATTTTTTTTTTCAAAGAGTCCATAAAGCTTGCACCGTTTGAGAAAAAACCATTGTGTTTTTTTCTTAACCTTTATTATTTCTTTATTAGCGCTCTTTTGTTTCATCAATTATGGACCTCAGTACAATTTTTGGCACTGACACTGAGATTGACCCATCACTTTCTAGAAACACGCTTTGGTAACCAATGCCTCTATGTTCAGTATTCCACTTTAAAGTACGGTTGCACATGGAAGGACTTTAAAATCTCATCTTCTTTCTTCTAATTCTAACTTTGAGATTTAAAAAATAATAAAGATGGCACATTTCCTCATGTTTTTCAGATTTACCGAAGGTCTGCCATTCTTTCAGTCTTTGCGATATGATTTCCAACAACATTCCACAATGGTCGCCTAATTCTTTTAAAAAATACATGTAAGAAGAAAAAGAAGGTGTACTGAGCCTGATTTTTAAAAAAAATCATTCACATTTTACATCCTCATTTTGTGCCATCTTTAGCTAAACTAGTCTTTCTGGAAATGTGCCGTAGAATCTCCTGCCGAACTTTTGTTAATAGGGCCTATAGCCTATCGCAACGAAATAAGAGATATATGATCGCAAGTAGGATCTAAAGTGCAAAGTTGTATTTTTACTTTGAAATAAGGTACATTTAAAAAAATATCAATTTTCATAATCCGATGTACTGCCTGCTTTGCTTTTAGCACGTTTTTGCAACTTCATTTCAAGTTATACACGAGCTTCATAGATGAATATTTGCTACTTACTAACCAAAGTTATTAGTTTCAGTAAAGAAAACACCCCCCTGTGGCACGGGACAACCGCTCACTACGTGAACGTCATTATTATTATCTCTCCGCAAAATACAACTACTTTTGAAATATTTGGTTAGTTCATAAGCGTAATTAGGTGTTTTCCTCAAGAATCTTAAGTTTAAAACTTACAGCTATTAATTGGTAATAAGAAATACTGATGATTTTTTTTTTATTTACAAAAGTTTTTTATTTTTTGAATATTAAATTACATTTTGGTTTCGAGGACAAAGGTCACAGGTTGTGTCCTTTTTTTCACTGTTGCCAATTGTCCTAGTTCCAGAACTACTGGTAAAGGTGTGGTTGTCTCTGAGTGCAAGCTTTGTTTTTGGACTGACTTTATACTTGTCTAACAGGCCGGCTTAACGGTCGGGGGCATTCAAATTCATTTGGCCCACCTTGGGCCTTGCAAACTGAAGCAACTTGTGAAATGGGGTCTTGCGACTGAAAATGGAATATTTTGACCCTTTAGGACTAGGCCACAAATGGGCCCCGGGGTCTGTGGACATGGGGCCATTTGAACTGCACATAGATGCTGAAAAGGGTACGGGCCGCCATAGACTAAACACCTTTTTCAGTCAGCCCCCCCCGGCCCCACTGAGGGACAACCCAAATTAAAAAAAACAAAACCCCTAAACCCCAATAGCTCAACAGGCACCCCTAAAATATATGTTTTTTATCATTCTTTTGCCCCTAAAAGGGTTTAAATGTCTGTAAAAAGGCCCACTTTGCAAAAAACCTCGCCCCCCCCCCTTGATGGGAGCCATGCAATGTTGGGGGAAAGTCCCTTTGAAAAATGATCGCCCCCAAAAAAAATCCGGTTTACGGGCCTGCTTGTCTAGACCTATATAGCTGTTTATCAACTTCAGAAGATGAGACGTTCGCGACATCCACAAGGGGCGCGGCACGGGCGTTGATCGCCGAACTTAGGCTAGGACTACTGGCATACTTGAATTCCGCGTTGGAGAGGCATTCATAATGCCCCGCACGATGCATCCGGGCATGCATTACCGGGCGCATGAATCATATAATCAGTAGGCCCTAATTTCAACTAGGCCTGTAGGAATTTTGTGACACCCTTTTGTAGGCCCCTCCCCTATAGCTATATGCCTATGACTGAACAAAAGTTTGCGAAATGGGGGTCTTGCGAACAGAGATTGGGAAATTTGGACCCTTGGCCTTGCCCTTGAGAACTAAATTTTGTTCAAAATTAGGTCACAAAGGTTGTCAAAAATCAAAAATTTTCTTGAAATGGTGGTCTTTTGAACTAACTGAAACTTGCTCAAATGGGACCCTTGCGAACTGCCAGAGATGCTGAAAGAATGCAATTTGAACCAATTCATACTCAGGGGATTTCACCAGCTTTAAAATAAAGGACTGCAAACAGAATGGCTGGGCACCGTGTGTACGTGAAGGGCAGTCCATGGGCAGTCATGTGCCACACTAACAGGCCCCTGGACAGTTGACTCAGCAAATTGGTGACAACCACAGAGCGCTGCCATTGGACGATATAGCGGCAAACTTATTTAATACGCTATCTGGTATGCCATCTGCCACGTGATCGGACCATGGCATACCTGGTTGCTGTGTGCCCGCTGCATTATGGGGCGTTGTTATGTCCCTTAGCTGTCGCAGCTTTGCTAATATTCCCAACCGCGGAAGCTCCGAACGGAGTGTGATGAATGAACGCGAAATCTGATTACGGGATGGCAGACAGCCACATTCAATTCCCATTGA
The DNA here is from genome assembly GCA_023653785.1 of Ophioderma brevispina. Taxonomy (NCBI): domain Eukaryota; kingdom Metazoa; phylum Echinodermata; class Ophiuroidea; order Amphilepidida; family Ophiodermatidae; genus Ophioderma; species Ophioderma brevispina. The sequence goes on from JAMKCH010075070.1 coordinate 4,334, forward strand.
TTGTTGTTCCCTGACAATACATGCAATAGTTATTGACATATTTTGGTGACGATGAGGTCAGTGTTGTTTTCATGTTATTGCAGGCCGTTTTTCGTCTAAAACACACAACACCACCCCAAAAACACGAACGAACAACCGAGCTACAACTACATAGGTGAACTAAAACACAATGAATCCATTCGACGACGATGTCGACGATTTTGTCTTCGTTTCTCAAGCCAAGAAGGGCTCATCGGCGAGCCCCTGGTCGGATGAGCAAACATCCGCAAGCAGCGGCAGATATGGGGGATTTGGTAGTGGTACGAATACCAGTGGGTTCGGTGAAGAAGATGATGATCTTTTGGGCTACCAGAACCTTCAGAATCAGATCCAACAAAAGCAGGACAATATGGTACACAGTACACAGAGGTCTTTAGGGTTGATGTATGAAGCCGAAGACGTAGGCAATGAAACAGCTCAAGTAAGGAATGCTCAACCTCAACTTCAGGCAATAGGCATGTCTAGTACAACGGAGTCATCTGAATTGGGCATGTCAGAAGAGTCATATCATCTTTGCATTCAATACGAATCACCCTCATTTCTAGTATGACAACATTACATACAGGTCAATCGTGTAGCACAAATCCCGACAAAAATATCTCAAAAATTCCTGCAAAATACAGACTTAATATTTAGTTTCATCGAAGAAACAGAATTGCAGGAGATAATAACAAGTACAAGTTAGGGATGCATGATAAGTACTGCGGCCATTAGGGTTATTTTTCTTAGTGTAATTGACTTCCGACGCAGCACTGCGTCGATGAGTCCATGAGTCTATACACTTTATACAGTGCTTGATTGCTACGGATTTTCAATGAATTTTGGCCTTTACGTCGTGCCAACGACCCGTCAAAAAAACAAAAACAAAAAAAAATGATGTAAGGTTCCCTGATACTAAGGCATTCTAGTTCGCCTAAGCATAACTCCACTTGTCTTAACTATGTTGTCATAACGGATGTGAGTTATGCAAAAACACATGGAATACCTTTCACCTGTTACCTACCTCAACTTTGTCGATCAAAATCCCTCAAAATGTACGATTATCCCTGTTTTCACTATCAAACACAACTTGAGATCCTATTAATGCGATGACATATGTACTGGGGGATCCATCAAGCCTAAAAGGCTCAAATTAAGGTTGAACCCTACTCAAGATACACTAAAGCATCATGAAATCAACAAGATAGAAAACGATTTGTTCAAGCCCCGATCAGTCACAGACCTTGAAACGACGGAACAAGTTGTGACATGTCGCTGTTAAGACTGCTGATCGATTGTTCGCCGAGTGTTGACCAAGAAAGGTACAGGCACATAGAAGACAACCCGCGACGCGACCCGTCATCTACCCAACTACTCCAAACACCATTTTTTTTTCAAAATCGGCTGCAGTCTTCTGGTCAAACTTAAAAAACTTACAAGACAAGAGAGGCTCAATCGCCCAAGCAGGAGAGCGGCATCAGAACAATCACAAGATCAGCTTGGCACTTGTTCAGTTCCCAATCAGTCGCAAACCTAACATGACAGCCAACACGTTGTGCCATGTTGCTGTCACAAACCTCCGATTCCAAAACCCGCCACGATTTTTTTTGGCTGCAAGAAAAAAAAAATTGAATGGAATTGTGGCTGTTTTTTTTTTCAAATTGCCACGTGCTTTCGACCACCACAAGACGCAGAAGAGTACAGGACACTCCCAGACATGGCCAAAACTACACCCTGAAAAGGGAAAATTACTCCGATTTTCGAAAAAAATGTCCATCGCCACCAGTTTTGAACAGGTATGGAAGCGGTTTTCTAGCAAAATAATCGGTAAGACTACAGAAGATTGTACAGAACAGTCCCGGACCTTGCCAAACTACATATCAAAAGGAAAAAACTGTTCACGATTTTCGAAAATTGGCCAATCGGGCCACCAGTCTTGAGCAGTCTGGAAGTGCTTTCTCGCAAAAAATCGGCTTGTGACTGAGCGTAAGAAAATTGATGATCCGTGGACAAGTCTGTTTGGCTGACTTATTGTTCAGTGGACCGTATCTTGAGAACCACTCAACCAAAATGAACAATTTTTGCAGGATGGAACCTTTTGAGATCCATATTTCTCCTGTGGGTAACCAGGACTTGTTCATTTGGGGAGGGAGCAGGGTCAGGCAGATGCCAAGAGGCCAGGGGGGAGGGAGGGGCGAAACACACATTCCCCAATGAACCTGTATTCCTTGGTCATGGGGCAAGAAGAAGGGAAACATTCTAAATGGGTGCACTCCCCCGCTTGTATGTCACTGTTTGGATATATCTTTATTGCCCTTTGTTCTTCGAAATGATGAATTACTCGAAAGCATTTTAATAGTGCTGTGTAAACAAAATAATTATTATGATTGTAGGTGAATGATCTCTAAAAAGGCGGGAAGAGAATAAGTTCGTTGAACTATGTAACACCTTATTCCCCTGTCGTAAATAATTAGGGTTTTAAAATTACAAACGTAAACAGATAATTGGCTGGTGAAGTGAGTGTATCTTTGTCCGATGTGATACCATTTTCTTCAGAAATTGGGTGCATGAAAAAGCTGGATGTGTCCCCTGTTTAATTAGGGATCACAACAAAATTTGAATACTTTTGTAAAAACTGCCATTTTGTGGTCTAAAAAAAATGTTTGATTGCTATTTATACCCAACCCCACTTTAAAAAGCACTTAAATAAATACTCTAGACACTAAAACAGGTTTTCTGGGACCAGGTTTCTTTCATTACTATTAACTTGGTAAACAAGTAATGATAATACCTGAAGTATGACCAAAAACACATTATTTTCTCTGGAAACTGATGAAAAACATTACGATCCTTTCTTGGAAACTCCTCACATAAGGACAATATTTGGAGCAGAAAGAGTAAACAAATTCTTAACGCAATAACAACTCTACTTAGTTAATATTGATTTCAATCTGTAATAGGTCAATAGAAGAGTGGCCTAATGACCAGTTTTAGACCAAACTTACATGAACAGATAATCAAGGCAGCCTATCCTCCAGAGGATCTCTATGTGCTCTCAAATTATTTATTTCCATTGATAATCTTTTTTTTCAAATACTAGGAAAATAAGTATTTCCCCTTCAAAATCAAACTTTCCACCAACGTTGGGTGATTTTGTATGATGTATTAGCACCCTCTAAATTTATCTATCACTTCCTAAACCTTTTAGGTCATAGTTAGTGTATCTTGAGGCATTGTTGATATTGCTATTTAAAAATAATAAGTTTTTTGTTTTTTTAATTCCCTTTTTAAAAATCCACTTTCCAACAATGGTGGATATTTTTTTATGATGTCTATTTGAATCAACACCCTCAATAAGCATTGACATAAACCACAAACTTCTTAAAAACCCTTTAGTGACATGATTTCGATCTTGCAACATGGTTTCATCATAAAGCTATATTTAAAAACATAAGGAAAATCGAGAAATTGCCCCTTTAAAATCCACTTTCCACCAATGTGGAGATTTTTTATGATGCTATTTGAAATCAACACCTCAAATTGAATAAAAATTCTGAAACCCGTTAGTGAAAAATTATTGGATCTTGCACATGTTTTAATAAAGCTCTATTTAAAAAAATAAGGACAATCGAGTAATTCCCCTTAAAACCACTTTCCACCAACTTGACAATTTTGCATGGTGATATTCGGAATCCGCAACCTCGAATTGTCCAAAAACACTCTCCAAACCTTTCAGTCACATTAAGTAAGGGCCTTTATTGCACATGGTTTGATACGCTATATTTAAAAAAAATAAAGAAAATCGGGTAATTCCCTTTAAAATCCACTTTTCATCAATGTGGTGATTTTGAAGGTGTTGTTTTGAAATAGCACCCTCAAATTAACATCAAAACAATTTTAAACACTTTAGTCAAATTAGTGGATCTTGCCAATGGTTTAATAAAGCTATATTTAAAAAAATAAGGAAAATCGGGTAATTGCCTTTAAAAGCCACTTTCCACCAATGACAATTTTTTTTTTTTATTTTTTTTTTTCTGGCATGGTGCATATTCGGAATCAGCACCCTCGCAATTGTCCACAAACACTTCTCAAACCTTTTAGTGTATCTTGAGTAGGGTTCCCTCAAATATGCAACCCATGGATCCCCTACTATATGTGAAAACAACTTAAAGAATTAGAAATTAAAAATTTTGAAGAAATTGCGCTACAACTCATTTCTTTCTTATGAGAAAGGTTGTTTCTCCGGAAAAATGATGGATTTCTACTGTTTTTAGACAAATTTTTTTGAGGATTAACTATTTCAAACTTAGGTCACTATTCTCTCAGGCACATATTCAACTCGATCTGTTTCATTTTGATATTTTGTTTCATCTGCAGTCTGCAAAGTTGGCTTTTTGAAATGGCCTGCTTATGCTGGTAACAGGTGAAAGTATTCCATTTGGTTTTGCATAACTTCAAGGGTCCGTTAATGACCCATGTTAAGACAAAATTTGTGGAAGTATGCTTAGCAGAACTATAGGCATGTCATGTCAGGAAAAAGTGTCATGACTGTAGCTGTAGTCTACAGTGTAGTGTAGACTTAGTCTTAGTAATACCTGATTTCGAAGTATTTTTAAGTGTTAGCAACAACCGGAGAGTCGTAAATGTCGTCAACTTTTTTTAGGATGTGAAATTTCAGATATTTCATGAAATTTCCAAACATATAAATTGTAACTTAGATTCATTTTTTCCACATGACATGCTTCACCAGTTCCGATAATCGTAACTAGAGGTGTCTTACATACACATTTTTTGGCTGACTTTTTAAACCATTGGACTGGACCTCAAGTTACGAGAACTTCCTTTTCGGACCAGCGTACAAATAAGAAATACCTATGTATTATGTACGGCACTCCAATTACCAGTGCTTGGATTTTCACAGAAATTTCTTTTGGCTGTCAATAATACTTACAAGATCTTGAGAAATGCCGTCATGTACAGCACAATTTGTTTTACCCCGATTCCCGAGGATTATTTAAAAAAAATGTTCTTAAATTTCAAGTTCCACTTTCTCCGTCCAAACTCCCTGGATTTTATTATGATGGCGCAAGACAGCATCCGGTAGGTCAGCACAGAGGTCAGCTGAAATTAAAGACCCAAATAAATCGGGAAAGTCCGTCGAACAGAGAGTAGAGAGGCATACTAGTCTATATGAAGTGAGAGCTCATGATCGCTGTCGTACGTGGCGCATTATTATTCACGCTATGTCAAAAAGTCAGACGAATAACTAGGGCGCGTCCGTGTGGACGCTTATCACTACAAAACGTGTATGGGTGTTTTGACACAATTTCTTCGCTGAAGCCGGTTAACATACTCCATCAAAGCGAGCGATTTAGCATGCGCAAAACCGGACTTTGACACAAGACAAATGTTACGCATGCTCATAAGCAGAATTCGTCGCTGCGACCCGTACTGACGAATGGAAGATAGCATGGGGGGTTTTTAAAATGTTTACAAAAATTGGGTCGCAACATGTTGACCTTTCACCTGTCTAATGTCACTTGGATTTCCGGTTTGGACTTCGTCTGTGAATTGACATATCGTTCCTCTGAAAAGTGCATCAAAACTATGCTCTTTTAAGTTTATATTTCTTCTGAAACTACATAAAACATTTAAGGGTTGTCTAAGATGTCTTACAGCCAAAAGTAAGTAACTTGCTAAGCCCTTGAATCAATTATGAGTTTAGTCAGCATTTTTTCATCCCATAATGAGGGAACTATTTATTATTCATTATTATATTTGGATACATGCGTATTTTTACAGTGAAATGAAACCTACAGGGGATCGACGCAATACGAACAATATTGGGTCTAGTTACTTGGCACTCGTCCGTTGGTAGACAAGACTACTCATGCGTTATTCATGTTATAGACCCTCAGAATGAAATATATCTTCCCTTCAAAGCAATAATGGAACAGTCCAACCCAATATCGGTGAGGGGCCTACCAATAATCCCTGTCTTATTTCATTGAAGCCCCTCGGGTGTACACAGGAATTAATTTGTAATCGATGTGTTGTTTCGACGTGGGTTCACGTGATGGTGTGCGGGAAGTTTGCTTTGGGCTTGCTGTTCGTATTTAGTCCGGGATTACTTATAGGTATCAAGGATCACTGACTTCTAATTCTATACCAAGATGCCGAATAAGGATGCGTAGAGGCGCTAAAAGAAAAGTGGGAAAGAGAAGAGCTCACCCAAAAGGCGAAAAAAGGATCCGCCTGCGGCCAGTAAATCTGGGACGGAGAAGGAATCGGGGAAGGATCCGGAGTCA
>JAMKCH010075071.1:0-10976 GCA_023653785.1 Ophioderma brevispina
AATTTGCTGTTGCTGTTAGGTTGGCATGTCCTACCCCCCTGAGCCAGACTGAGACCTCACTCAGACAGGGCGAGTCTCCTCTCCCATTATTATAGACTCCCTGATAAAACCCTGAGGTCTACCTTTACCTTAGTCATTGCAGAAGTGATACGCCTCCATTCAAGGATGACACCAGGAAGCTGGTGGAAGGGTTGTAGTTTTTCCAAGGCATCCTTTGACGTACTAAAGTGCTTTGGAAGTTTTGGGCGACCACGGGCACCCAGTGTTTTACGGAAGGTAGTGTTAGCTTGCTTTGGATCACCGTTAGGTGGGAGCTTCAGTTCTGCATACAAAACCTTGGAAGAGTACATTAAAACATTATCTTTCACCTTCATTTAAAGGGATAAGCAGTGATAATACAAGGGAATAAAAAATGTGAAAATGCATTTCTTAGCTTATAAATCAAAGATAAGTAACATAACTACTTCAATATAGAACCAAAAAACACCAAATAGTGAAAAATTGGAAGTATTTGAGGAAATTTGTCATACCGTCTTCTGCAAATAGACATACAGCGATCTACACTAAACAGCTGATTGTGGTTTACACCAGTACACAATAAACAAAGATCAATAATATTTGTGTTTGAGGTTAAACTGTACAGGTCATGGTGCACAATATTACACTTATAAATCTGGGATATTCACAGGGAAAGGCTTTTTTTCTCAAGTTGGAGTTTTGATACGCACATGTAGAAATGACAGAATAAGCCTTGTCTTTAATACACGGATTTCAAGCCAAGAGGGTTGTCGAGTGCCAAATTGTGTAAACACGTATTTCAATACGGAATAAATCGCAATCTCATCATAATGTGCAGTTCACACTCCATAGAAAAACGTTTTACACAATTTGGCACTCGCCAGTGGTGCCAACTATTTGCAGATTATGTTAGCACATCCATGCCAGTAACAAAAATACCAACATACAAATTTTGATGATTTTTTTTAATGTTTTGGATCGCTGCTCATCTCTTCAAAGTGAAAAAGCTGGTTACATCTTGTTTTACATTAAACGCATCTTTCATACATTTTGCTTCACAAATCAGGTCCGTGCAATGGCAAGCGGGAACTTTTATTCACTTTGTTTATTAAACCAAGAGTTGCAAATGACCTCAAAAAGGTCCATCCTATGGAATAAAGCACAGAGCTGCTATTTTTCGTGGTTATTTAGTATGTGCTTTATGTATTAGGGTGTATCTACTTAATAGTTAAGAGTGATGAAAAAAGAATTACATAGGTGTACTTGATTCAGCCTTTTGCCAGAGAGAGAAAAACAATGATAACATTTTGAAGCAAAATTTGCACACTGAAACTTTCAGTTACAATAATTTAACCTAAACAGCATTTTTTAAAGTGATATCCCCTAATTACGGCATCGATTGGTAAAAGCAGATATGTAGACACCAAATTCCTCAACAAAATAGGGGTCTTTTGGTGACTGTGATATGTGGTCTTTGGATGAGAGTAGACCAAAATGGGATCTATTGATAGGTACTCAGTGCATACAGTGAGTGCCTGCCTCCCAGGATTTTTTATGGGAGGGGCAATTTTTTTTTTCAAAGGGGGGACTTTTTTTCCAAAATTGAAGGGAGAAAATTTAGGCAAAAGTAGACTTTTTTACTGAAATAGTACGCTTTTTTCTAAAACTCTATAAAAACTTTTTAAAAACTCTAATGTTTGGCTCGCTATGCTCACAAATGTATATATTTTTTTTAGCTCTTTTTAGGGCTTTTGGAAATTTGGAGGGCATCCACACCACTCCCATGGTTACGGGCTTTGGTCACAATGTTAAAGGGACACAATGGCATGAAAAAATATTGCATAGCGATGGCGTCTCAAAATCTACACTAAACAGCCGATTGTGATTAACACCAGTACAGAATAAACAAAGATCAATAATGTTTGTGGTCAAACTGTACAGGTCATGGTGCACAATATCACACTTAAATATCTGTGATATTCAAAGGGAAAAGCTATTTTGATATCAAATCATAATTTTTATACACAAATGTAGAAATTACAGAATCAGATAAAAAATACTGCCCTGGCCTTAATCAATGGATTTCAAGCCAACCACTTGCAGGTTATGTTAAAGTCCACACACCATGAAATCATAATTATATATCAATAGAAAGCTTTTGATGTAAATAAAATGAGAAACATAAGTTTTATTTCCAAACTGCTACAGGTAAGTCACAATTACACTGATAAGATTATTTTCCTAGATCCCCCCATAAAACAAAATGAAATTCTTCAAATTGGGTACTATGCCTGTGACGTCATTAAAGCAACAGGTCAATAGATCATGAACTAAACGCACGCACAACTGGTTTGGAAATCAGTTTCATAGGTCTTTCATCTTCAACCAAAAATGAGTGAAAGTACAAGACCCCGGGTACAAGTCTGAGTCCAAATATGAAGCTGAGAATCAGGAAATTAGGATTTCATCGCCGGGAAGAAAGAGAGAAGATTTCAGTGCTTACCACAATGCATTGCTTCCAATGGAGGTTTTTGCTTGAACAGGTACTGATGTGATCGTTATTTGTTGACGAAACATGGTTAATTTGACAGTACTGATCACAAATTGCATTTAGAGTGTTTGATCTCTAAAGATTCACATGATTACCTGTACAAAAAACTTCCAATGGAAAAATGCCATTATGGGAAGCTACTGATATCTTCTCTTGCCGGAAGTACCTCGGATAGGGAAGAGTAAGCCGGGGTTTATTTCCGGTGAGGACAAAAACCCCGTCGAGCGACACACGGACGAAGGTGATTACCGGGGCCCTACGGGGCTACCGTAGGGTGATTGCATACACTGTTAGATGCCACGTAGCGTTAGAGTGTTTTCCATAATGAAAGGTTCAACCCGTCATAGCTGGGAAAGAAGACAAAAGAATATGAGGTGATTGTACGCTTAGCAGCTAGAAATCACCACTCCACGAAAGAGAACTATGTGCACCATTAGAAATATAAAGACGATTGACAAGGATCTTTTCTCAAATGAATTTCATCCATGATTGGCGGTCTTGACCTTCGTGAGGGCTCAGTTGATGAGGTGCTTGGTTACTTTGAGGAGCTATTATTAGGTATTCGATTCCCAGCACCTCCTCAACAGCGTTCCCGATGATTAGACCACGATAACCTTGTTTAATAAGATATTGTGATGCCAGACGTAACGTAGACGTTTAGCAGGAAAATGGTAAATATAAAAACTAGAAATAGTGTCAATCTGGATGCATACATGTACAAAAGTTAGCAGTGACCGGTACATCATTCATCATGCTAAGGAGGTTTCTTACAGAAAACAAATTAGAAAATTGCTAACAACAAAACCCATGTTTGCTACTCTGAATAAGCTTATGAACCCCAAAATAAAACTTCCTAACTGTATCAACTAATGAACTAAGTAGCTCATGTGCCATGTTTTTCAGCGGACAAAGTATACAAAATCAGAAGGGACCTTGATAATATCAAGGTCCAAATCGCCTGATGATAGGACCAAGCGGAGACATAATGGATGAGGACCGTTTCCAATACATGAGTTTAATCAATCACTGCTGAAGAGGTAACCAAGGTGATTATGTCAACTCCATCAAAATCAAGTTCCTTAGACACCATTCCATAGGTGTTACTTAAGGAGAAGGTTGCAACTCTGGCTAGCCATTACACATGATCATAACAAGTCATCCGCAATGGTGGTTTTCCCAGATAAGCTCCGGGAAGCTGCCGTGGGACACCCATCTCAAAAAGCCTTCCCTAGAAAAAGAGGTGCTCAAAAACAATCGCCCTGTGTCAAATATTAACTGCGTGTCTAAGTTCATGGAAGAGGGAAAAAGTGAGTGCCCGGAGATAAAGGATATTTTTTTCAAATGAATTAAATGAGAAGATTCAGTCAGCTTACAAAGAAGACACAGCACTGAAAACGGACTACTGCGTGTCTAAACCGGTATCCTCAATGCAATTCACAAAAGTAAGGCAGTTGCTATTGTCCTGCTAGATCTTTCCGGCAGATTTTTGATACGGTTGATCATGCCATGCTTTTGGACAGGTTACGGGATATTTCCAAAATTCAAGGTTACTCCCTTACAGCGGATTCGGCGGATTCGTTACCCCTGCAGAAACCGCTCTTTTCGTAGTGCGAATTGGGCATGCAATTTCAAACAAGCCTCATCTCCCTTTCGGTCTTCCTCAGGTTCTTGGTCGGGCCTCTCTTTTGCATAAATGTACACATACTGTATTCCATAATCATCCGGAAAGGCACATAGTGCTTACACATGTATGCTGATTGATGTGCAGCTTAGTTGACATTTGATCCTAAGATCGGATGGTGCTGATGCCAAACATGCTTGTCAAAAGACTCTCTATGTATTGAGAAATCAGTACTGGATGGCTGTTAACACCTCAATTGAATGATGAAAAGACAGAATTTTCATCGCATGTTTCATCCTATTACACAAGTCGCCTCAAAGAATAGTACATTAGGTCGGGACAGTGGATATGTTCCCCAGTCTGTTAGGCAATTAGAAACCTGGTGTCGTGTTTGATAGCCAATGTCTCTGACGCTGAAACAGTAAAGGTCATCATTAAGTCTGTAACTTCACCTTATATTTACAGGATCCGCCGCTTTATCACATTTGCGAGTTGTCATCATCTAGTCCGCTCACTGATTTTATCTTTCCGCATTGCCTATGCCAATTCACTTTGTATGGAATGTCAGCAAGAGGATCGGAGTAAACTTCAGGTTTTGCAGAATAGAAGAGCCCAGGCTGGTGTTCAGATTTGCTAGACGGCCACCAGCCACACCACTCCGTAAAGAGCTCCTTGGCTACCAATTAGTGAGGGCGTTGTCTTTAAGCTTATGATCTTACTTACAAGGGCATTCCAGGACAATTGCAATCTTACTTGTCCGAATACCTCTCTTTAATTCCTGGCAGGCCAGGATTGCGATCTGCAGGATGAAACAAGACGTCCTCACTGTTTCCCACACAAAAAGGTCAGTGGGTGAAAGGGCTTTCAGCAATGCGGCCCCTAGCCTATGGAACTCTTTGCCTATCTCTGTTCGCACTCCAAGTCCATGGTTACTTTTAAGAAAAGAAAGCTTAAAATTCATCAATTTCCTAAGAGTTGATCATGCTGTGCTTAAATTAGTTTTTTGTTATTTGCCTCAATGATATTTATTGTGCAGCTGTTTTCTTTTTTTATTTCTATAGTTTGATGTTAAAGTATTATATAATGGTTCATCTTTTAAATACCTGTTGTATTATATATTTAGGGCTACTAAATAGTAAATACTCTCTATTTTGTAAAGAAATTTGACTTGTTTGAGAGGCGCCGATATCAAATGCCGTTTTATGTATATGTATGTGACAATTGATTTGAAAATAGGTTGAATTGGTAAGTTTAGTATTATGAAAAAAATTAAAAAGAAAACAATGGCTAGACGCAACATCATGACCAATGTTACGGTTTGGGGGATGAAGCGAGTCAGTCTCAGCGATGGCATGGCATGGCTGCATGCATCACACAGCCCAATGAGCCTCCAACATATCATGTAGCACTTCTGCAGGCCTCAATTTTTCCTTCCCCCCACCCCGCCTTTTCTGTCAATTTGATAAACGATATATGAATTTGCTAGGTATAAAGTTGTACATCACTTTATAAAAAATGTGGTGAATCGTGATGATAGTTTGTTTGCTATACCAGTTATACAGAGCAGGCCAGGCAGAGGGAAATACGAATTTAAAAAACAAAGAGAAAAGGGCAGCAACTAGTTCATGACCCAGTTCAAATAAATATTTAATCATATGATAGCAGACATCTGCCCAAACATTCATACACATTAAAAATGTATTTGCACATACGTAAGTGTACGGAAGAATCACGAAAGGTGCAGAAATAACTTTTCAGAGCGGTGTTGCATGGTTGATGCCGTGAATTACACACTCACCGCAACTCAGTTCCTCTGACTGGCCAGCGGCCCCGAGGGGTCACACACCTCACTTGTAAGTGTAAGTCTAGGCTTGTTTTACAAATATGAATCCTCATAGACATAGCTAGCACCAAGTACCAACAACTTTTCATGCTTCATTCTCTTCTTAACATTGTAAATAACAAGTTATACATAAAAGATTGCGGCATTGCATACATATATTGTAGTAAAATTATGACTCGAGACTTTTATAGGTTTACATATTTGAACTGTGATTATGTGATCCGTGTTAACCGCATATGACGTCATCATCATCATGCATTTATAATACGGTAATTGGGTATTTTTGGGGGTTATGGAAAATGCCGGAAAAGACATAAAATCTTGACAGTTTTTAAGCCCTCACTGCTTTATAAAGACAGATAAAAATCAAAACTGTATTCTGTTCATTCCTAGTCACCAAGTTCTATTGAGATGTAATAAGAGTGGCCTTATTCTGCTGCACTCTTGCCCGTTTAATGATATAGCACTCATTAACTTCGCAATCTCAACGGCTATGTTTTGTAACCCCCATATTTATACAACATTATTGACAATCACTTACTTCCTGTAACCCCCCAACCCACCCCCGGTCCGTCCTGTCTTGTTGTTTGTGTTTTGTCTTGTTTGGTTTTTGTCCCGCCTTTGGTGGCCCACCATACAGTACCACTTTCACTGGGTGGGTCAATCTTAAAGGTCATTTATCTTAAGGGCCGCTCCCACACACATCTTCCCCACACTCATTATTATTATTTCAACATGTTATTATATCGTTCTATAACGTTTTGTGTTTAAATGACCAAATCCTGATGGATTACAACTCACTATAGAATGTTTGAGTTAAATTTGGATGCTATTGTATTCAGTATAGTATACTGCATATACACGGTATAATTCTCCCATTGTTTAACATATAATTCGTCACGTTACTTGTATTGTGCCATTAATGTATAATCCTGGAAGATGAGTGTTGAATAATATGTCTAACTGTCTAACTGTCTGTAAGGGTCTATTTCATGGTGTGTAGACTGTTAAAACACATCTGACCATTAACAAAACCAAACCAAAATTGAGTTTTGATGATTTTTTTCAATGTTTCGGATCAGCAAATCACTGCTTATCCCTTTAACTAGAGACAGCTTTGCTTTCCTTCCTACCTGAGCAATTTCATCTGGTGATGTTAAGACAAACCCATGCCCAGCCATCTGATAAGCCTGTTCCTCTAGTGCTGTGAGTTTAGCTTGCATGATAGTCTTCTGAGTCTCACACTCATCTGAGCTGAACCCAAACCCATTCAACTCCATTCTGGCTATGGTAATCTGACTCGGCATCTCCACCTACATGGCAACCAGATGGAATATAAACAGGCAACATTTATTATTAGAAAATTTATCATACCATCATGTAGATCCCTCGATTTTCATTGGATAATCGCCTCAATTTACTGACTAGATATATCCCGTATCACCCCCTCGGAGCGCGTCTCAACGTCCGTATCATGTCAGTTAGGAACTGCGCATGCGTGACCATGCATCATGACAACAAAAATCTGAAAATTCGGTGTTCAAATTTGGCGATTTTTAGCATTGTTGAATCGAGTTGGAACAAGATTTCAGCATAATCGTCTCACATAACACTAAAAGACTTTAAAATAGATCAATAATTTTGTTCGTGAATCAGAGAAAGATAATTTTAGGGCCGTTTATTTTGAAAGATTCTTGTCGCTGAAAATTTGTCACCCTTGCCTACAGTCCGTAAAGTATTGTTTTGTGAATCACCCTTATAATTTTCTTTAGGCCCTATGTTTGTGCTTATTTTGTTCTGCTTGGGTATGATAAAATCGTTATTAGGTGAGTTTTGAGGTGACAAGGATTATATCTAGTCTCGGATTCTGTATCTGGGCTCGGCCTGCGCCCTCACCCGATACAGACTCCTCGACTAGATATAATCCGTATCACCCCAAAACTCACCTAATAACTAATAGTATCCAAACACAAGGCCTGTATTCCAAAATGATGTTAACAATCGTTTAACTAAACATTTCTTTATCTTTGAGGTAGTGAGGTGGATAAGTAAGAATTCATGCATTTACCATAGTTTTAAAATATTACACCTTATCTACCTCACTATTTCAGAGATACACATTTATACTCGATTCATCTGATATGTGACCCCGTACCATTCTTGCGGTGGTGAAAAATTCAATGAGGCGCAGGGACTTCTGTTAATCATGTTATTGTGAGCAATGTTAAGGCCTGAAAATCCACTATAGTGCATTTCTATACATGAATGAAATTGTATTTAGTGGCAGGTGAGTGAGTTAAATGACCGGAGTGTCCTCCAAGATAATCTGGTGTGGCACGTGCATTTGAATTCATTCATTTTCCCTCTCTGACTTATTGGAATAGGTCCAAAACTCCAGGTGGACAAACGTATCAACGCGAATCGAGTATAACTAAATACCTGACAATACCTTTTTGGAATGCAGATCTTAATGTTTGCAAAGTTGTTTAAACTACTTGTTATAATTATTTTAATAATAAGATATAGAAATGGAGTATATTACTCCAGGGAGGTCTTCTCCATTTTCTGATGTGTTTTAAATTTTTGAGGTAGTGAGGTGGACAAGTAACAATTCATTACAAGGCGGTTCTCGAACCCTACCTCGCGGTAGTAAAATGAGCGAAGTAACATAACTTTGGGATCACAGGGAAGATTGTGGTAGAAATAAGTGGTTCTCAAACCACTGAGGCTCATGCCATAGCTGTTGCAATACCTTAGATGACCCAAGATGACTTCGAAAAATGTTGGTTGTAGTCAACATAATTGATACCAAGTTTCATGGCCATACAACCATTGGTAGTTATTTGACCTTGGGTGACCCACTTGACCTCGAAATTACATTCACAACTTTCATTTCTGTATGTTGACCACACCTATAAGTTTCATAACCATGCAACCATTTGTGATTTGACCTTACATTGATTTGACCTGATGACCTTGAAATGATGTTGGAAATTTTTTGGTATCTAAAGGTGAACACTCCCAGGTTTCAGGACCATAGAACCATTTGTAGTGATTTGACTTGGATGAGTATGAATGACCTTAAAATGACCTTCACAAGTTACAGCACTAAATGTTGAACACATCCACAAAGTTTCATGACCATACAACTATTTGTAGTGATATGACCTTCTTTGACATTGGATGACCCCAGATGAGTCAAAATGACCTTGAAAATTTTTGGTATCAAATGCTGACTACACCCATGACCATACAACCATGGATGACCCCACAGGACCTTGAAATGACCTTCAAAATTTCCAGCACTGAATGTTGACCACACCCACCAAGTTTCATGACCATACAACCATTTGCAGTGATTTGACCTCAAATGACCCCAGATGATGTGGAAATGACCTTGAAAAAATGCTACTAAATGCTGACTATACCACCAGGTTTCATGGCCATACAACCATGTTAAGTGATTTGACCTTGGATGACCCCACACGACCTTGAAATGACCTTCAACATTTTTGGCACTGAATGTTGAATGCACCCACCAAATTTCATCATCCTACCACTTGTTTAGTGATTTGACCTTGAATGACCCCACATGACCTTGAAATGACCTTCAAAATATTTGGCATCAAATATGGACCTCAGCCACCAAGTTTCATCATCCTACCACAATTGACAAGGTTTAAAGCAATTTAACCCATTTTTGACCGCATTTGACCTTTGACCCAAGCCACATGACCCACCTCCGAACTCATCCACCGCCTATTTGAGTGACATCTATGGTGCGAAGATGGGCACCCATACTTGCTCAGATAAAAATATATCGTGTTTACAAGGTTTGTAGCAATTTAACCCTATTTTTGACCATATTTGACCTTTGACCCATGACCCATTTCAGATCCAGGCCAACGCGTACTTGAGATACATCTATGTTGCGAAGATGGACCCCCACACTTGCTTAGATCCAAAGATATCGCGTGGGACACACACACACACACGCACGGACGAAGAGCATTTCTATAGTCCCCCTTCGCCAACAAAAGTTGGCGGGGGACCAAAAAGACATTATTTCTTTTGGCATAACATGACATATTTTATGCATTTACCATAGTTTTAAAATATTATAGCTTCTCTACCTCACTATTTCAGAGATACACATTTTTAAGGCTGACTCAGCGATTTCACGATGAGGACGCACTCATTTTTCAAACAAATCGTGTTTTTGCATATACTTAATGCTTTTCCAAATACTAATCATGTGTGAAATAACTAAGCTAAAATCGAATTCTTTCATAGAGAAAATCACACCTTTGTTATAAAATTCCGGATCCAGAAATTTTGTTAAACACGGTATCCTATGGCACTCTTGTACTGTGCATAAATGTTTACTGCATGAAAACGAAAAAAAAATCCAATTTATCTTTAAAGGTGCAACAAGAGATTTTTGAGGCACCTAAATATTGTGTTATAATACTTATTTCATATAGATTAGATACTCAATAGATTTCTTACCTTGTATTTGGCTACAGAAATGTCTTAAAAGAGAGATAAAGGGCAATTTTGATTTCCTTATATTTCAATATAAAACATAGGCTGAATTTCGTATTTGCTCCTATACGAAATTGGAAATTTCTCAATTTTTGTACCAAAGAAACATTTCTCAGCTTAATCCTTTCAGATGGGGATATATTTGATGGAAAGCTTTACATTAGGGCAAAAATTAGTACTTTCAATTTTTTTTAGGACACCTGATATGTGAAATCTCTCGTTGCACCTTTAACTTTGGAATTAAGCATTTTAGGTAAAATTATATTTTTAAATCTCTGAATCAACCTTTAACTAAATGCCTAATAAATACCTTTTTGGAATGCAGGTCTTAATGTTTGCACAAGTTGTTTAAAAAAATCCTGAATGACTTGTTATAATTATTTTAATAATAAGATATA
>JAMKCH010075074.1:0-53605 GCA_023653785.1 Ophioderma brevispina
ATATTCAAATGGCGCATGACCAAGAAAATGAGAAAGTGGATTTTTTTTTCAGAATGTGCACAAATACGTACGTAACTTGAAAAAGGGTAGCCAAAACACTGAAATCTTGGAAAAAAATCTGTTAAATAAATGGATGGGTTAATGTGGTGTGCTGCCATGACTTAATACTTAGAATATGAACAAAAAAACAAATTTTTCTTTTTTTAATAATTTAATTTAAAATTCTTTCTTTGCATCTTCACAAGGGATGAAATTCCACGCCATCAGACAACCCAGTGGTATATGTATCTGCCGACCCCCAGTGGCATAGTAGCGCGCCCTCTTTACACGACATAGCGGACCCGCCCGGTGTTTTGCTTTTAAAGAGACATGTCGGTGGTCTGGTGTCATCGGAATCCGACGTTGGTTTACTCCAAGGATCATCAGTTTGCAGATCAGCTGGCAAACAATGAAGTGAACTTTTACGGAAATAATTAAAGAAGAAACCGTTTCCTCCTATATCAGTGTCGTTAGCCATCGATGGGTTCAATTTTTTGCAACTTTAAAATTTCCTCCCTCCCTAATATCTTTGGTTTGATCAGCAACATATTTGATAACCTCCCTGCTTGTGCTGTGGCTGAAACAGGATTCCCGTCTGAAGAGTGATTCTTAACCCTGTGCTACGAGTCCGCTTATGATCTGATGTTAAAGGTGCACGAGAATTTCAAGTCATCATATTTTCGGTGATATGTTTGATTTTCATATAGATTTCCCAAGTATGCAAATAGATCCCTACCTTTTATTTTGGTTACAGAATAACTTAAAATGAAAACGAAAGGTGATTTGTATATGGCTTACAAGACTTAGATAACATTAAGACTCTAATTCTATTTGGACGAAATCGGAGGGGAATCCCACTCCTGTGATGTCATTTCTTGCACAGGGCCCGGATCTCGCTCCCCGGGGGGGTCCACTTGTAGTCAAAGGTGGATATGATGCGTGAAAAAGAAAACGCGTAAAAAGGGTCTCTTTTTTCCCACATGCGGAATGTACGCGCGTACATTGAATAGGGTGGTCCAAAACAGCAAATATGGAAAAAAGGGGGTAAGTTTTTCGTAACACCTGAAATTGTGATGTAAGCGAGATCAAAATCATCAAAAATATTGTAATTTGGAAGTAAACAACATGAGCTAAGCCGGATAATACGGTTAATTATCAACACAATGCATTATTTGCTCACTTGTTTAGGGATAGCAAAAACTGACAAAAAGACTTGTTTATGGGTGAGCAAAAACACAAAAATGCTTGTCTTAGGGTATGATTTTTAGTCAGTGGAAATACACTGTTTAGGGGGCATTTGTTTCGGAATCCTGTTCACGCATCATATCCACATCTTGAATACATGGCCCCCGGGTCACGCTCTGGCTGGCCAGGGCTTGCGCTGACGACGAGGAGCGTATGTCTTCTCAAATCCTTCACCTCTTTTGTTGATGTTTCTAATTCCGCGGTCATTTCCTTGGACAAAAACCCACCCATGCCCGCCCTTGTGGTGATGGGAATGAATAGTTTAAGTGTCTCAAAGACTACGATCAGATTGATTAGTTTACCTCCTCATCATGCAGAATAGAATAGTGAATGAGCTCATGAGTTACAATAAAGATGAGTTAAACTCCCTCATAAGTGCAATGATAAGAATAGTGATGATTTCAGCCTTCCCTAAAGATCAAGATTGGATTAGTAACACCCCCTCATAATAGAATAGTGTATGAGTTCATCCTTCACTAAAGAGCAAGATTGGATGAGTTATCCCTCCCTCATGTTGGATGAGTTACCTCCCCATAAGTGCAATAGGTTGAGTTAACCTCCCTCATAAGTGCAATAAGGATAGTTAAACCTTTCTCCAGAAGTGCAATATAGAATAGTGAATGATTTCATTTCATCTTCACTAAGACAAGATTGGGAGTTGGACCTCCTCATCAAGTGCATGAATAGAATAGTGACTGAGCTCAGAGTGCAATAGGATGAGTTAAACCTCCAGCATAATTTCATACTAGCAGAGTGAATGATTTGCGCGTTCTAGAGAATCCATTCACGCTCTCTGTTGATGTTCTAGTCCGTCATTTCTTGGACAAACCCACCCATCACGCCCCTTGTTGGTGATGGGAATGAATGAGTTAAGTTTCTTCTCAAAGAACTACGATCAGATTGGATGAGTTGTACCTGTACCTCCTTTCATCAAGTGCAAGAAAGAATAAAATGGGAGTCGCCGTCATAAAGAGCAGATTGGATGAGTTTTTACCTCCCTCATAAGTTGGAGGAGTTAAACCTCCCTCATAGTGCCATAATAGAATAGTGACTGATTTCAGCCTTCACTAAAAATCAAGATTGGATGAGTTACACCTCCCTCATAAGTGCAATAATAGAATAGTGAATAATTTCAGCCTTCACGATTTTGGGAGACTATATTGTTTACGGACGAGTTAAAACCTCCGTCATAATATGAGTTGTAATAGTTACATTGGAAACATCATTATTTAATGATTAGTGCAAAGTTATATCACTATTATTACATTTGTTTAAATATGGACGCAGCAATAAGATGGTAGATTGGGACCAGCATTTCGTTGTTGTACATGGTGCCCTTCCTCTCAGAGTCCAATATTTCATATAGAAACCTTAGGCTGAATTCGTATTTGCTTCTATACGAATTAGAATTTTCAAATTTATTGTACCAAGAAAAGTTCTCAAGCTTAATTCCTTCAGTATGGTGGGTATTTTGATATAAAGCTTTACGCAGTGCCAAAATCCAGAATTCGCATTTTTTTCGGGACACACTGTTATTTGAAATCTCTCGTTGCAGACCGTTAAATTTGGTATTATATCTGTCTTGTGTTAGATCTATAAGGTCAAATATCCCCCCTAAATCAGAACAGGTGTCCGCTCCGTGCTTTTTTCAAAGTGCATTTAATTGCAGTTAAGGGACGTCAGGGATATAGAATATGTGATGGACCATGGTTTTACTTTTCTTACATTAAAGGACGAAACTTACTTTCTTCTGTAATTCACTCGTTGTGCACAATTATAACCTTTTTTTCAATATGAGTGGGTTCTAGCGCGAGATTATGAATCATCGGCGGACAATAGCTGCAATCCATCCGCGGCCGATAGTGGTCCGTGTCTGAAAAGCCACTTTCCATTAATCAATAGCACATATCAATATTGTGAAAGCATAGGCTAAGTTCAGGTTAGAAACCCCTCGTAGATGTCACCAATAACACAGATGAAGGCCCGTTGTCAGTTGATAAGAGGATGCTGAAGCCACTGAACCATCCCATTGCCAAATGTGATCCAAAATGGACTGGCTAGCTTGTGCATGCTCTTTGTTCAATAACCGCAATATCCTTGGTGGAAGAATTGTTGGGATTCTGATATTTCTTATGATATCTTGAAATAGTCAGGAAAGGTATCTTAAAGGCACTATCAGTGATTTGCTAAATCAGAAAATCGAAAAAAATCATCAAAAATCAGGTTTTTGCATTTTTGGAACAAGTATAGGTATCCTAACATACCCTGCAAGTGATAAGTCTAGAAGCAACCTAATAAGAAGAAAATCAGATATTTTAGTCATTACTGTCCGTACGGACAATTACTACAACGTGTAATTGAATGGGGCTTCATATCTCTGAACATTGCTGTTTTGTTCCTTTTCAGTTGGAAAATATACCTAATGGGAGTCCTACAGACTTATCCATAACTTTTTCACATAAATTTTCTTTTATCAATGTGGTGCTGCCATACTTATACTTAGAATCATTAACACCCAAACTGTATAATTTAATTTAAAATTCTTTCTTCTTTGCTATCTTCAAGTGGATGATTCACCCATCAACAACCCAGTGGTAGATGTATCTGCCGACCACCCAGTGGCATAGTAGCGGCCCTCTGTTGACACGACATAGCGGACCCGCGGTGTAAATTTTGTCTTTAAGATACTGTCGGGGTGGTCTGGTAGCCATCGGTAAGCCGACGGTGGTACTCAAGGGGATCATCAGTTGCAGAGTCAGTGGCAAACAATGAATGAATTTACTGAAATAATTAAGAAGAAACCGTTTCCTCCTATATCAGTGTCGTTACCATCGATGGGTCAATTGCACTTTAAAATTTCCTCTAATATCTTTTGGTTTGCCATCACATATTTCATAACCTGCTTGTGCTGTGGCTTGAAACAGGGATTTCCCGTCTGAAGAGTGATTCCTTAACCTCTGTGCTACTATTCCGCTTATTTTTCATCTGATTTAAAGGTGCACGAGAGATTTCAAGTCCATCCATATTTTCGGTGTATGTATTGATTTCATATGAATTAGATGCACACTAGATTCCTTACCTTTTATGGTTACAGAAATAACTTAAAATGAAACGAAAGGTGATTTGTATATCTTACAGACTTAGATACATAAACTCTAATTCTATTTGGACGAAATCGGAGGGGAAGCCCACTCTGTCGATTGTCATGTCTGGCACAGGGCCGATCTCGCTCCCCGGGGGGGCCACTTGTATTCAAAGGTGGATATGATGCGTGAAAAAGAAACGCGTAAAAAGGGTCTCTTTTTCCCAACAGGCAATATACGCGCGTACATTGAATAGGGTGTCCAAACAGACAATATGGAAAAAGGGTATGGTTTTTTTTTCGTAACCCTGAATTGTGATTAGAGCGAGATCAAAATCATCAAAATATTGTAATTTGAAGTAAAACAACATGAGCTAAGCCGGATAATAAGGGTTTATTATCAACACAGTGGCATTGCTCACTTGTTTAGGATATCAAAACTGACAAAAAGACCTCATGTTTATGGTGAGCAAAAACACAAAAATGCCTTGTCTTAGGGTTATTTTAGTCAGTGGAAATACAGTTTAGGGTGCCTTTCGGAAGTCCATGTTCACGCATGCATATCCCAATTGAATACAACTGGCCCCCGGGTCCCGCTCTGTCTGGCAACAGGGCTTGCCGCTGACGACAGAGGGCGTTTTCTCAGAAATCCATTCAACCTCTTTTGTGATGGGGGGGGGGGGGGGGTTCTTAAGTCCGTCATTCTTGGAAAAAACCCACCCATCCCGCCCTGGTGGTGGATGGGAATGAAATGAGTTAATTTTCTCAAAGAACTACCTAAGATTGGATGAGTTGTACCTCATTCATCAAGTGCACTGAATAAGAATAGTGAATGAGCTCAGCATTCAATAGGATGAGTTAACCTCCCTCATAAGTGCAATGATAGAATATTGAATGATTTCACCTTCACTAAGATCATATTGGATGAGTTAACCCCCTCATAATAGAATAGTGTATGAGCCTTCACTCAGAGCAAGATTGGTGAGTATACTCCTCATAATTGGATGAGTTAAACCTCCCTCTTAAGTGCAATAATGTGAATTAAACCTCCCTCATACGTGCAATAAGGAGGAGTTAAACCTTCTCTCCATAATGCAAAATAGAATAGTGGAAGTTTCAGCCTTCACTAAAGATCAGATGGAGGAGTTGGGCCCTCCTTCATCAATGCATGAATAGAATAGTGACTGAGCTTTGAGTGGCAATAGGATGATTTAAACCTCCCTCATAAGTGCAATAAGAAGAGTGAATGATTTCGCGTTTCTCAGAAATCCATTCACCTCTCTTGTTGATGTTCCTAGTCCCGTCTTTCTTGGACAAACCCCACCATCACGCCTTGGTGTGATGGAATGATTAGTTAAGTTTCTCAAGAACCTACGATCAGATTGATGAGTTGTCCTCCCATCAAGGTGGGCAAGAATAGAATAGTGAAATGAAGTCAGCCTTCACTAAAGAGGCACGATTGGATGAGTTTACCTCCCTCATAAGTTGGATGAGTTCAACCTCCCTCATAAGTGCCTAATAGATAGTGAATGATTCAGCCTCACTAAAAATCAAGCATTGGATGAATTACACCTCCCTCATAAGTGCCAATAATAGAATAGTGAATGACCCACTCATAATTTGGGAGACTATAATTTATTACTGGACGAGTTAAACCTTCATAATTATAGGATTTGTAATGTTATGATCTCACTTTATGATTAATTGCAAAGTTATATCACATATATCTATTACTTTGTGTAAATATGGACGCATCAATAGATGGTGATTGGGACCAGCATTTCGTTGTTGTACAGGGATCCCTCTCAGAGCCAATATTTCAATAGAAAACATAGGCTGATTTCGTATTTGCTTCTATACGAAATTAGAAATTTCAAAATTTTTGTACCAAGAAAAAGTTCTCAGCTTAATCCTTACAGATGGGGATATTTTTGATATAAAGCGTACGCCAGTGCCAAATCAGAAGTTTCGCATTTTTTCGGAACACCTGTTATTTTAAATCTCTCGTTTCACCTTTAAATTTGTATTATATTCTTCTTGTTAGATCGATAGGAGCAATTTCCCCCTGAACCAAGGCAGGGAGGCCGCTCCGTGATTTTTCAAAAGTTGCATTTAATTGCAGTTAGGGGACGCAGGGATATAGAGATGTGATGGACCATGGTTTTACTTTTTCTTACATTAAAGCGAACTTACTTTCTTCTGTAATTTCACACTCGTTGTGCACAAATTATACTTTTTTCAATATGCGTGGGTTCTAGCGCGAAGATTATGAATCGCGGACAATAGCTGCAATCCATCCGCGGCCGATAGTGGTCCGTGTCTGAAAAGCCACTTTCCCCCTTAATAATACGCACACACATATTGTGAAAGCATAGGCTAAGTTCAGGTTAGAAACCCCTCGTAGATGTCACCACTACCACAGCTGAAGGCCCGTTTTGTCAGTTGAAGAGGATGCGGAAGCCACGAACCATCCCATTAGCCAATGTGATCCAAAAGGGACTGGCTAGCTTGTGCATGCCTTTGTTCAATAACCGCAATTATCCTTGGTGGAGATTTTTGGGATTCTGATATTTCTTATGATATCTTGAAATAGTCCCCAGGAAGAGGTAATCTAAAGGCACTATACAGTGTTTGCTAAATCAGAAAATCTAAAATTAATTTTTTAAAGTGTTTTGTTGTTTGCATTTTTGGAACAAGTATAGGTATCCTAACATACCCTGCAAGTATACGTTCTAGCAGCAACTAATAAGAGAAAATCAGATATTTTATCCATTACTGTCCGTACGGACAATTTACTACAACACGTGTAATTGAATGGGGCTTCATATCTCTTAACAGTGCTGTTTTGTTCCTTTTCAGTTGGAAAATATACCTAATGGGTGGGTAGTCCTACGACTTATCCCTGAACATTTTAAGCTATTCCTACAAAATTAATAAACAAAAAATATTTTTATCTTTCGGGATAATCATTGATAGTGTCTTTAAGTTAACCGTCAATCCCGTTTTCACTTAGAAGGTATACTCTTTCCTGAGACGACGCACACAGCATTAGAGAGAAATCGTTTTAAAATTTTTTAGTAGCGTTGTCTATCGCCAGTTGTAATTTAATTTAAGGCACATTTCCGATCAATTGACGTGTAACATTCCAACATGTTTGTATCCTGTATAAGGTATAGTATTGGTGTAAACTAAGACGGTTCGAGTTCTGCAGTATGAAATATGCACATTTATGAAAAATTTCAACGGCAATTAGATCAGCATGAAGTACTTATTATTTGGAAATATATAAGCGTTAATTTTTTTTAATTTAAAATCAATGTGGACAAAGTAAATTACCCCAACATTAGCACATATACCTCAGATAGCTAGGATAAAGGTTGTTAGAGATACAGTTGGAGTATTAATAAGTTATTTTTATATCTTTAGTCTTCATGGATGCCCACCACTAAAACAACTGACGGCCGCTCTCGGTTTGTAAGAGGATGCCTGCAGCCACTGAACCATCCTTTGCCCACTTGTGATCTGAAATAGGCTGGCACGTTTGGTGGGTGTTGGGTTAATGCTTCTCTCTGTTCATATTCCGCAATTTGTGGGGCGATAGTGGTAGACGGTGAAACCGTGATCGGCTTGCCACTAAGAATTGGACGATGGTCCATTTTCAATTTAAAGTGACATACAGTGCCTTCTCTTGGCTTAGTGGCCCAATGGTGGCAGAGAGGTGAAAAAATACTGATTGGCTGCCACTGGAGTTTGGACAGGCGCCACTTTGGCTCAACAGTGGCATACAAATAGGTTCATGCTCTAGATTCATATCGTCATTCACAGGTGGGCCGATAGTGGAGAGGGTGGACGCCATGATCCAGTTGGCCACCTAAAGTATAAAGGAACCCTACTTTTGGGTACCGGAGGTTGCCGATGCCACTGAGCCTTCTCAATGCCACCAGCATCTACTCTGGTGGAAGAAATGCAAGAATATTTGAAAAAAAAATCGGAAAAAAAATCGAAAAAAGAAGAATAAAATCATGGAACAAAAAATTAACCAGGTAAAAGAAAAAGAAAAGGAGTATCACTAAAAATACGCAGAAATAACTGTAGTATTAATATATTATTAATAATATATTAATATTAGTAATACACATTTACCACAATCTGACCTAAACTCAACAGGCAAATCTTAGGTTGAATAATCCACCTACGGCATTACAGTGCATGTAGTAGAATTGCTTCTTTAATTGTCCCAATTTAACTCTGAGATTCCTTCTATATCTAATGTAAGTAGAACAATAAACCCCGTCGGCGTTATTGTTCTACTTCCAATATCCCCTGTGTAGATAAAGAGCCATTACAATTCGACAGAAACAATCCCCTGTTCTCCTCTTGATTATACCATTCATTCCCGTTCGTTTTGACTTGTGATATTAAATTGTTTTTTGGTCCGCCGGAATGAAGCTTTGTACAGAACGAACCAGGAAAAATATTTTCCTGGTCCAACAACATAGACCTCAAAAAGAGCTTGGTAATCCTTTGAATATAATCAAAGGCAAGTACATTACGTTTTTTCCGCTCCTGCGACTCTACTTTGTCCTATAAAAAGGCCCGCGTCAGCCTCTAGTCAAGAAAACATTAAACACAACTTTTGCTAAAATGATAAACACGTGCCGCGCTTACCTGACGAAACTTACCCTCACTGAACTCCCGAGCATTTTCTTTAATAGAAATTCCGGAAGAGGGATTTTACAAAATCTTGCGGTTATTGGGACTCACGTGTAAATACAGAGCATGGGTAAAGGTCTAAGCGTCGCGATTTGATGATACACAGTTTTGTGGACTATTTCTAGCAAATTTGGGTGGGGGGTGGATCATAGAGGTAGGATGGTGGATGGGGTGGATGGTGTACGCACAGACTATGGCAGCCCAAACCTCTTTCATTAGCAACTCTCCAATGAATAAACGGTAAATTGAATGGGGCTTCATATCTCGGAACATTCTGTTTTTGTCCTTTTCAGGTTGGAAAATATACTAATGGGAGTCCGACAGACTTATCCATATTTTAAAAAAAAGCTATCCTACAAATTTTAAATAATTTTTTAATCTTTCGGATAAATCACTGATAGTGTCTTTAAGTTAACCGTCAATCCCCCTTTTCACTTGAACGGGAATACTCTTTCCTGATATACGCACGCAACACTAGCAATTATAGAGACCCTACACATCATATATATTAGTAGTATCTGTGTGCTCCGTGCCGTTGTCTTCGGCAAGTTTGTAATTTAATTTTAAGCCATTGTCCGATCAATTGACGTGTAACATTCCAACTTTGTATCCTGTATAAAGGTTATAGTATTGTGAAACTAGACGGTTCGAGTTTTCTGCATATGAATAGCACATTTATGAAAAATTTCACAACTGTCGCATTAGATCAGCATAAATTCTATTATTTGGAAATAGTATAACGTTATTTTTTTAATTTAAAATAATGTGGAAAAGTAAATTACACAAAACACATTAGCACATAACCTCAATAGCTAGATAAAGGTTTGTTAAGAGATAGCATTTGAAGTATAAATAAGATTATTATATCTTTAGTCTTCATGGATGGCCCACCAATAACAAAGGACGGGGCCGCTATCGGTGATAAGAGGCTGCTTGCAAGCCAGGAACCTCCCTTTGCCACTTGTGATCTGAATAGGCTGGCAAGTTTGTTGGGTGTTGGGTAATGCACTGCTCTCTGTTTCATATCCGCCATTGGTGGGGGCGATAGTGGTAGACGGTGGGAAACGCGCTGATGGCTTCCGACTAGAATTTGGACGATTTGGTCCATTTTCAATTAACCAGTGGGACATCGACATATGCATTCTCCTGGCTTATTTGGCCAATGGTGCAGAGAGGTGAAAAAGTACTGATGGCTGCCACTGAGAGTTTGGACAGTGCGCCACTTTTGGCTCAAACAGTGGCATACAAATAGTGCATGCTCTAGATTCAATATCCGTCATTCACGGTGGGCCGATAGTGGGAGAGGGTGGACGCCATGATCAGTTCCACCTAAAGATATAAAGGTAACCCTCTTTTGGGTACCGGAGGTTGCCGATGATGCCATGAGCCTTCTCAATGCACCAGCATCTACTCCGTGGAAGAAATGCAAGAATATTTGAAAAAAAATCGAAACAAAAATCGAAAAAAAGAAAATAAAATGCATGGAAACAAAAAAAATTAAACCAGGTAAAGAAAAAGAAAGGAGATATCAAAAAATACTCAAGAAATTATGTAATTATTAATAATATTATTTTATAATATTATTAATATTATTCATCAACATTTACAACAATATGACCTAAAATCAACAGGCAAATCTTAGGTTGGAATAATCCACCTACGGCATTACAGTGCATGTAGTAGAAATTGCTTGCTTTAATTGTACCCAATTTAACTCTGAGATTCCTTCTATTATTCTAATGTAAGTAGAACAATAAACCCCGTCGGCGTTCGTTATTGTCTACTTACAGATATCCCCTGTGTGATAAAGAGCCACTTACAATTCGATCAGAAAACAATCCCCTGTTCTCCTTCTTGATTATACGCCTTCATTCCCTGTTCGTTTTGACTTGTGATATTATGTTTTTGTCGCCGGAATGAAGCTTTGTACAGAAACGAACCAGGAGAAAATATTTTCCTGTCAACAACATAGACTCAAAAAGAGCTTTAGTAAATCCTTTGAATATAATCAAAACAAGTACATTACTGTTGTTTCCGCTCCTGCGACCTACTTTGTCCTAGAAAAGCCCGCAGTCAGCTCTAGTCAAGAAAAACATAAACACAACTTTTGCTAAAATGATAAACACGTGCCGCGCTTACCTGACGAAACTTACCCATCACTGAACTCCCGAGCATTTTCTTAATAGAAATTCCGGAAGAGGGATTTACAAAATCTTGCGGTTATTGGACACGTGTAAATACAGAGCATGGGTTAAAGGTACTAAGCGTCGCGATTTGATGATACAAGAGTTTTGTGTACTATTTCTAGCAATTGGTGTGGGGTGGATCATAGAGGTAGGATGGTGGATGGGGTGGATGGTGTACGCACAAGACGATGGCCGCCAAACCTCTTCCAAATAGCAAAAATCTCCAAATGAATAAAAAAAAAATGATCGATTAGGAAAAAAAAAATAGATACAGCAATACAGACACAAACCACAAACCGATTAAGCTTTTGATGTCGATCATGGGTGTTCCATGTCCCATTTATTCCATTATGTTTTTCATCTGCAACCATACGCAATTATTATTGCAATTAACGCATTATGTCTTATGACCAACACATAAATGTCTGGAACAACCTTACAATGTGACTCACCTTTGTAGATCCATAAAATTGAATTCGTAACAGCCTACTATCGCTTTCGCCGTTTTCATAGACTTTGACCTTGCCATCATCATGCAGACGATAGCGTACTTGTACGTGCACGTACAAGTATCGTACCTCGCCACCAAATTAATAAGAAATCAAAAGATTTTAATAAATCCTCTCGGGATTCTCAGTTTTTAGTGGGAAAGGATCACAATTCAGAACTGATGCCAACGCCAATACAAAAAAATCTATGTGTCAAAATTTTGATTTCATGTGTCGAAATTTAATTCTGTGAAAAAAAGGTCACTGATGACGTCATAATAAGTTTTCTTAATTAATTAATATCTTTTATTTGAAAAAAGATATCAAAAATCCGCAAAATTTGTGTTGATAGGCTTTACAACTCTATGTATGAAGATTACAACTTCAAAACTGTCAAATAAACTGTCCCCGGGTGAAATGTTAAAAACCAATGTATTTCTTTAAAAAGTTGCATTGCAGTGTGAGAAATTATGACGGATGTACGTACTTGTAACGTATACGGTCTTGTACGCTTTCTCTGGACTGAACATATCGCGAGAGCCCCTTGGTATCTAAATTGGATTATAGTAATATACTCTTGAATTGACCTTCTAAAAGATTTAAAGCGTCTTCAAAGCTACAGAATAAGTGCACCGTATCGTCGCTCACAACCCAATGTGCTATGCCAACAAACTTCTGACTCAGGCTACATTGGCTTCCCGATATCTGAATGCATCATTTTTAAACGTTGGTTTATGTTTTTGACATCTACAAGGACTCTCTCCTCCATACCTTGACTCTTGTCTGAAGTCAGCCCAGGCCGACTGCAATGTCTGGCCTCATCTCCCATACTTTTGAAGTACCAATGGTCAGTAAGGGTGCTAAAGAGAGAGCTTTCTCCATTGCCGCCCCTAAACTGTTTTAATGGCCTTACCCAGATCATCAAAACAGCTCTAGTATTACAACTTTTCAATCAAGCGCAACCCCATTTATATCCTCATTGATTGCTCGCAAACTTGTTTTAAATAAATCGTTGCGCTTTCATTGCGTTTTGTATCCAGTCCAAAGACGCATTTATAAATATGCTGTTATAATTTATAATCCGGTTTATTATGTTATTACCATAACAGTGGCTGATTTTTTTCAGCGCATTCTAAAACATTAATATATACACTTCGGCTAGATAATCACTGTTTACAAGGAGCATTTAATGTTATAAATAAACAAAGGTGTTTTAATGGTAAGTTAATGTTATTTAAAAAACAACAAATAACGCTCTCAATTTTTTGTTGAAGTTGAGGTTTTTGCATTATTTGCATAACATAAAAAACAATATTGTAAGTAAAGGTACCTCCTTGTGGTAGAGCCGAGAACAACGCCATTTTTAAATAAAGCGATTTAAAAAAAAATGACGACATGAAAGAGTAAAAAATTAAAAAAAAACAGTTTTCCTTACCTTGAGTTTAAATGAAGACAGCAGTTATTATTTGCTGTTATACGAAACTAGTATTTTGCGATCGAGATATCAATGGACAGTTAAAAGTTTAAAAATACTATTTGTGGCTTTAAGTACTGCATTTTACAAACCAGGCGGCCACTTCTCTCTCCTCTCTCTCTCTCTCTCTCAGCAAGTTGTCATTCAATTGCAGGCCACATTGTCCGATCAATGGCGTGTATTTTCACTTTCGAATATATGAATATATTTTCCTTCCTCCTTGCTCATTGTCTACCCCTGTAACTCTTTTTCTAACTATCACATATAATGCACTCAATGTACAAACTGGTGTTAATTTCATGTATATATTTTCTTATTGCTGTTTATATTCTTCATTGATATATGAAACATTTTCCTACCTTCCGTGCTCATGTCTACCCCTTTAATTTCTATTTCTAACATCAACATATAAAATTACCATGTAATAACTGGTTTAAATTCATGTATCTATTTTTTCTTTGATGGTTAATATTTTCACTTGATTATATGAAAATTTTCGTTCCTCCTTGCTCATTGTCTAACCCTTTAACTCTTTTTCTAACTATCAACATATAAAATGCATCGATGAACAACTGTTGTTAATTCATGTATAGATTTTTCATTGATGGTTGTCCTTTTCACTTTTGATTATATTAATATTTTCCTTCATTGCCCACGCCTAACAAAATGTCCCAATGTACAAACTGGTGTTAAAATATACCATAATATAAATGTTCAATTTTCGCAAAATTTTGCTTGTAAAATTTCACTTTTTGATTATATGATAATTTTCTTTCCTTCCTTGCTCACTGTCTACCCCTTCAACTCTTTTTCTAACTATACATATAATTGTATCATGTATAAACTGATGTTAAATTCATGTATAATATTTTCATTGATTGTTCGATATTTTTCACTCTCGAATATATGATATATTTTCCTTCCTTCCTTTCCGTCTTGTCTCCCCCTTTAACTCTTTTTCTAACTATCAACATATAAATGGCATCAAGTCAAACTGGTGTTAATTTCATGTATATATTTTCTTATTGCTGGTAATATTTTTCCATTTGAATTTGAAACATTTTCCTACCTTCCTTGCTCATTGTCCTACATCTCCTTCAGCCTTTTTCTAACTATCAATGTACCAATTTAAAAACTGGTGTTAAATTTATGTATATATTTGCACTGTTGTTAATATTTTCACTTGGATTATTGATAAAATCCTTCCTTCCTTGCTCATTTCTACCCCTTTACTCTTTTCTAACTATCAACATATAAAAGGTTCAATGTACAAGCTGGTGCTATATTCATGTATATATTTTCCACTGATGGTTATTATTTTCACTTGGATTATTGATATATTTTTCTTCCTCCTTGCGCTTGTCTACCCCTCAATTCTTTTTCTACTCATCTAATGTAAATGATGTTAGCTTAAGTTTATATTGCCATTACTGCGTAATATCTCACCTTGATTATTTATATAAAATGCCCAATGTACAAACGGTGTTCATTTCCTATATTTGGTCTTGGCATGTATTTTAGTTTTTGCATGTATATTTTCACACTCACTGTTCTTCCCCATCTTCATTGGTCCGATGACCTTTCTTGAGTGTAAATTATGTTTTTGTTATATTGCCTAACTGCATCTATGCTCTTTGGAAATAGATATATTTGTTTCTTGTCTCCAATGTTGTGTATGTTTGTCGCTTGGTGTATAAGGGAAAAACATACACTAATGTGCTATTTGTATAATTAACTCTTTGAAGTGCACAGCAGCTTAAGTTCACACATGTCGATCAGAAACGGTTATTGAAAAAATGTTTGGGCTCCTCCTCTTCCCTTTAACCACATTGTTGATAATGAGAATTCATTCATGACCTAAATGCTTTTTACCAAACAGTAGATATTGATTAAATAAGCTTATTTCCCTCAACATCAACCCATTCGATTTACCCATAGATTATGACGATAACAAGAACTTAAATAAAATGCACGATATTCCCCAAATGTAATGGGGCCTGTAATTACCACCCGGGGGGGGGGGGGGGGGGGGGGGGGGGGAGGGGGGGGGGGGGGGGGGGGGGGGGGGGGGGGGGGGGGGTGGTTTTTTTTTTGGTTTTCTTGTTTTTTTTTTGTTTTTTTTTTTTTCTTTTTTGGCGGGGGGGGGGAGTTAGTGACTCCTTTAATGATTCCTTATTAACATAAACATTCAGACTCTTAGTATTACATTTTAATTCCCGCAGCCTAGATAAACACTTGGAATCAATTACCGACTATCTAAAAACACTTTCTCCAAAATTTTCCCATTCTTAGCATTCATTGAAACATGGTTCCGGAAAATCGAACGCCCCTGCCCTCACCCACATTGATGGCTATAACCTCGTCCGAGACGATAGGATTTGGAAGAGAGGGGGCGGTGTTGCGCTTTCCGTTTCTACTGAACTAAATTACAAGACTCGTCATACCTAAATTAACCCTCTAATCCTCATTATGATCTCTGGTCATAAATTGTTCCCCTCAGAATACAATAATCTCGGTTTCTTTTACAGGCCACCTGACTCGCCGGCCTATCCATTCATTGATAACCTGACGAATTCTATTAACTTAATCAATAAAGAACCCAACGATAATTTCATCTGCGGCGATTTTAACTTGACTACTCAAACAATCCTCACATCAGCCACAAACGATTTTTAAACACATTTTTATTCCGCCTCATTTTACCCCTTAATTGATAAACCGACACGTGTTACCACCTAAATCTTCCACTCTGATTGATCATATATTTACAAATATGCTATAACAAAATCATACCAGGCATTTTATATCAATGACCTCACAGATCACTTCCCTGTTTTCCAGATACTAAATTGTAAAAGTACCAATAATCCTAATCCTAAATCCAACAATATTACATGACTCGGAAATAAATTAAAGTTAATATTGCCTCACTTGAATGAGCGACAACAACGAACTGGAATGATGTCACGAACTTTGATTCTGCTAATGATTCTTATCATCTGTTTCAATTTCTAAATTCACGATTTTATATGATAACCCTTATGGAAAGGGCGGAGAAGAACAATAGAGATGGGAAAATGTATAGGCATGAAGATGGGTCGTACGAGTAGGATAGGAGGGAAGTGGGGAAGATGTGGGGTACAGAAAAAAGAAGTTGGCTAGGGCAAAGCGAAAACGGTGAAAAAGGAATGTGTTGGGAAGTGGTGGAGGGTGGATGTTAGAAGAAAAAAGGGGGGGGAAGAGCAAGTAGGGAGTTGAGTATAGCGGGTGAGAGCAAGGAAAACGCAGGAGGAGGGGGGAGTGAATTGAGGGTGGTGTACGATTCGTTGCGGGTGTTGGGAGGACGTTAGATGATGGGGGAAAGGGTCGGAAGGTATAGCAAGGAAGGAGATAATGAGTTGTGTGACGTATTAGGGTGGGGGAGTTGGAGGGTAAGATGAAGGGGTTAGATGGCGGGTAATCGGGAGTGGAGTTGTAATCCCTCCTCCTACTCCCCCTCCCCTTCCCCCCCCTTCCTGGGTGGGAAAGCTAAACTTGGATCACTACAGCATAATAAATCAATTAACACTAGAAATAAATTATATACAACTTCCCTTAAACACCAATGAAGTCTACAAAAATAAATTAAAACATTAATCACAGAAATAAATTACACACTTAATTAAAATTATCGCGCAAAATTTATTTCACACTAAATTACTCTTTATAAACAATATTAAAAACCATGGAAAACCATTAACAATATTCTTTGCAAAACAAATAAAGCAAAAAATCCTACATATTTCACTGATGTCTACGAAAATTACTGATCCCAAGGACATTGCTGAGAGTTAAATAATTTCTTTGTTGAAATGGCCCAAATTAGTCAGTCAGATCTATTCTCCAACCAGCTTCCATGATTTTCTAAAGACCCCTTTTGAAAAATCAATTTTTTTTCAATCCAAAACACCCAAAGGAAATTCTTGATATTATCTCCAACTTCCGAAATGGGTACAGTTCTGTTTTTGATGATGTAGTTCCTCTGTAGTTAAACAAATTGCCCCTCACTGTCAACCACTTGCCTGTCCTTTAATCTTTCCCTTTCTACTGGCGTTTTCCCTGCTGAACTGAAAGTTTCTAAAGTCATTCCAGTTTTCAAGAAGACGCCCCGCACTCATTTTCCACTGATCGCCCCTATTTCACTTCTACCATGTTTCTCTAACATCCTCGAACGCCTGATCTACAATAGGCTTTCGACAATTTTCTCTCTTCGCACAAATCCTTAACCCCAATCAATATGGCTTCAGAACAGCATTCCACTGATCTGGGCCTACTAGACCATTTATGATAGAAATTTTTCGTCTCTCTCAATTGATCATCATAACCATTGGTATCTTTTCTTGACCTATCTAAGGCGTTTGACCACGCATAGACCATTCCCTTCTCCTAACCAATCTTCCCCATTATGGCATACGTGGAACTCCCTTAGCGCTTCCTTGCAGACTATCTTTCCGATAGCAACAATTTACCTGTTTTGATACTCATCCGTCTGGCCGTCCTTCCTGTTGAATGCGGTGTCCCACACGGCTCTATACTCGGGCCTCTTCTTTTCCTTCTCTATGTGAACGACATCCCCCATTCCTCTGATCTTCTTTCTTTCCTTCTATTTGCAGATGACACTAACATATTCCTCTCTCCTCCCACCTAGATACCATTCATATAAACATTCAACACTGAAAATGGTCATGTCAAAATTTGGTTTTAAAGGGAATAAGCTCTCACTTAATGTTTAAAAAAAACTAACTACATTCACTTCACCAAAAGGTCTAACAAACTCCCTAAACTCAACATACAATTGATAACTCCAAAATTAATCCGGTAAAAAACACTACTTTTCTAGGCGTTGTAATTGACAAACATATGACTGGAAGACCATATCTCCAAGATCACAAATCAAGTGTCCAAATGATTGTTTTCTTTAGAAGACCTCAATACACACTACCACCTAATCTGTTCACATTATACAATGCTCTTGTTCTTCCCTATATTTCATACAGCAATATTGCCTGGGCAATTTCGAATAATACACTTAACCTATCTCACTGTCCCTGAAACTCAAATAAACCAAGTCACCTTGATATACTATTAAACTTAAAAACGATGCAATCCGTAATTTGTACTGGTCTCCCTATTATAACCATACTACAATTATTTTTTCCACACGTTTAAAACACTTAACATATTCGATATAAATAAGCTTCAAACGGCAATCTTCGTACCGTATGTTAACAATAACCTTCCCAAATCATTTGAAAACTTCTTCTATAAACACAAAGATTATTCAAAATAGAAACAGACAGGCCACAATTTTATTCCATTAAACCACTTGACTTAACTCAATACTCAATCAAAAATTCCGTCCTAGGATGTGGAATCCCTTGACCAAAATTTAAATCATCAAATGCATCATAACTTAAATCAATTTTAAATGTCACTTTATTTCCAAATACTAATTACGTATATCCTCTTTACTTTTGTTTTTCCTGTTTTATGTACACTCATCGCTTCAATTACCATAACTTCCATTGCATAATTACATACATTACTCGTTTAACATTATATAATACTTTCAAATTTTAATCGGTACACCGTAGCTGCCGCCAACATCTTTGCCTATGTACCTTCTATTAGGCCCCAGTTCGTTTGTGCTATCTGCGCACTCTTCCCGATTTGATATAGCACTCATTAACTTCGCCATCCCAACTGTTATGTTTTATACCCCGATATTATCCACATTATGACAATCACTTCCTTTAACCCCCGGTCCTGTCCTGTCCTTGTTTTTGTCCTGTCTTGTTTGTTTTTTGTGCTTTGATGGCCACACTAAGTCCCACTTTCTACTGGGTGGGGTCAATCTAAATTCATTGATCGTAATGGCCTCTCCACACACATCTTCCCCATACTCATTATTATTATTTCAACATGTTATTATATCTTCCTAAAATCGTTTGTGTTTAAATGACCAACTCTTAACTGTATTACACTCACGTAATAATATATATAATTATTAAATAGATCTAACTTTGGTGCTTATTGGGGTATTCATTATATATACTGCATATACACTGTTAATTCCTCCCCTTGTTTAAACACTATAATTCGATACCGTTATTGTATGTCATTCATGTATATCTGAATATGAGGGGAATAAATAATGTCTAACTGTTCTAACTTTCCTACTGTAACCTTCCAACGAATGTTTGACCATGTATGAATGGTACAGTATTTGTGGCAAAGTGGACTGTTCGGAGTTCTGAAGTATCAAATACACATTTATAAAGAATGTCAACGGCAATTAGATCAGCATGAAGTACTCATTATTTGGAAATATACCAGCGTTTATTTTTTAATTTAAAATCAGTGTGAAAAAAGAAATGATACAAAATTAGTAGCACATATCTCAGATAGCTCGAGAAAGTTGTTAGAGATTCAGTCGGAGTACCAAATAAATTCTTATACACAGTCTTCCCTTTGCGTTATGTCACTCATTTCATTAGCGTTGGTACACATGAATTGTTAAAATGAAGGTTTAGTTTGGGATAGCAACCCCTCGTGGATGCCCCCAATTAAAATAACACATGAAGGGCCTGCTGTCGGTTGATAAGAGGTAGCTGCAGCCACTGAACCATCCCCTTGCCACTGATGGTCCGAATGGGCTGGCCTGCTTGTGTTGGGTAAATATGCATTCTCTCTGTTCACTTTCGCAGTTGGTGGGGCGATAGTGATAGCGGGTGAAGACCGCTGATCCGGCTGCAACTAAGAATTTTGGACAAGGTCCATTTTCAATTCAAGAAGTGGATTTGCAGGTGCATTCTTATTGGTTAGTTGACCAATGGTGGCAGAGAGGTGAAACAAAAAACACTGACTGGCTGCCAATAAGAGTTTGGACAGTGTCCCACTTTTGGCTCAGCAGTGGCATACAAAAAAGTACATGCTCTAGGTTCAATATCCGTACATTCACGGTGGGCCGATAGTGGGAGAGGGTGGACGCCATGAGCGGCTGTCACCGAAAGATAGAATGGTGGCCCTCTTTCGGGTAAGTGTGGTACCGATGCCACTGAAGCTTCTCAATGACACCAGTGGTCTAGTTAAGTGATTGCTTTGCAGGTTCAGGAAGTACCTATTAAGGTGGAAGAAATGCGAGAATATCTGGAAAAGAAATATAAATCAAGAAAAAAATAAATGCGGGAACAAAAATTAAACCAGCGAAAGAAAGAAGAAAGAGGAGATATAAACCAAAAATACACATGAATTAAATATTAATATAATGTTTTAATTTACCATACCCACATTGTGCTTGGACGAACAATTATTCATCATTATTTACCACAATATGACATAAAATCAAACGGGCAAACCTTAGGTTGGAATAAATTCACTAACGGCATTATAGTGTATGCAGTGCAGATCTCTGTGATTGCTTGCTTTAATTGTACCAATTTAACTTTGCGATTCCTTCTATTATTCTAATATAAGTAGAACAATAAAACCCCGTCGGCGGTTTGTTAGACTAAAGATATCCCCTGTGTAATGGTGACAAAGAGCCACTCCTCTTGATTATACGCCTTCATTCCCTGTTCATTTTGACTTGTGATATTATAGTTTTGTCGCCGGAATGAAGCTTGTTACAAAAACAACCAGGAGAGAAATATTTTTCTGGTCAACAACATAGACTCCAAAAGAGCTTTAGTAAATACCTTTGAATATAATCAAAACAAGTACATTACTGTGTTTCCGATCCTGACGACCTACTTAGTCCTAGAAAAAGCTCGCAGTCAGCTCTAGTCAAGAAAAACATTAAACACAATTTTTGCTAAAATGATAAACACGTGCCGCGGTTACCTGACGAAACTTCCCCAATGAAACGTCCGAACATTTCTTTATAGAAATTCCGGAAGAGGGATTTACAAAATCTTGCGGTTATTGGAACACGTGTAAACACAGAGCATGGGTGGAATTAAAGGTACTAAGCGTGGGTTTTGATAATACAAGAGTTTTTCCATCGAAGATGGTTAAGTCGGAGTGGATAAAAGCCACAACAAGTTACCCTAGCATATGTGCAGCGAGTAACTGATTGGCAGAATATCCCAGTCATGCACAGAGTTGGGTGGTTGTCTCATGTAGCAGTACAAAGTCCTCCGGTTCCCATTATTTTAAGAAATACGGACATGGTATATGCCTACTAGAATATTCATTTCCTTTCCTAAGCAGCTAGAAACAAAATTTTGATTGTATGACAGACCACCCATCACAGTGGATAACTTCTCAGTTCATTGACATGTAAGGATATCTGACCCATGGTCTTGAGAGTACCATTGTGTGTACAATTCAGATAAACACAAGCTTGATTTAAACCCTGTTTCCTGTAAGTTTGAATTTTGTATCTGTGCAATGGGCTGCGCGTAAAAATATTTAGGATCTATTTGATTGAAAAATACCACAATGTTCCACATTGCTGAAGAGTCATAACAAGGAATCTGTAGGCTATGGAAATCCTTGTGGCACCTGTAGTTGACTGAAATGTTTGTTCACTTCTCATACCTTACCAAGAAAATAAACCAGCTCACATTATGAAATTGGATATGGGTGTAAGGCTGGCGTTTCCAAACCAGGGACATTCGGTGACAGGGCTGCAAAAAGTAGGGGTCTTTTTGGTGTATTTCAAAATTAAAGGTTGGTGCATGAGTATGATTGATGCCTGACATATAACTGTGGTTATATAAAAAATCTCTCTAATACGATGGTGTTTCCTTTGATCTCAAGTATTTACACTAACATATTACGTACTAACATCCTCGCTCAGCGATGGTTGTCTTTTTAAAAGACTATTCTTGTTTATTTATTAATCTAGTAATTGGTCCGTATTAGGGTGGATGGTGTACGCACAAGACGTTGGCCGCCAAACCTCTTTTCAATATAACTCACCAAATGAATCAAAATAGATATACAGCAATACAGACCACAACCCACAAAACCGATTTAAGCTTTTTGATGTCGGTCATGGGTGTTCATGGCAAATTTTATATTTTTCATCTATAACCATACACAATTTGGGTGTCGTTATTTACCGGCACTTGTCAATGTCCGAACATGTTACTCACCTTTGTAGATCCATACTAATTGGCAAATTCACAACATCTATCGCTTTCGGCCTTTCCTAAGACTTTGACACTTGCCATCATATCGCTAGAACCCTTGGATTATTGCAATGTACTTTTAAATGGATTTGCTAAAAAGATTTAAAACGTCTTCAAAGGCACACGTATCGTCTGCTACCAATCCAAATATGCCAATGCCAAACAACTCCTAGATCACCTACAATGGCTTCCCATATCTGAATACATCATTTTAAAAAACCTGTTTTCTATGTTTTTAAATATCTACAAGGACTCTCTCCTCCATACATTGACTCTTGTCTTGAAATCGGATCCAGGCTAAATAAAATGTCTCACGTCAGCTAGCACCATCAACTTTGAAGAACCAATGGCCAAGAAGCGCGCTGTAGAGAGAGCTTTCTCCATTGCCGCACCTAAACTGTATAATGCCCTTTCAAAGATTATCAAAAACAGCTCTAGTTTTACCTCTTTCAAACCCAAGCTCAAAACACTTTTATATCCTTATTGATTGTTCTCAGGCTTGTTTTATCTTGCAGATTTACTCATATACTGTTTTCTGTTGGCTATTCTTTACATTCATTGCGCTTTGTATCCAGTGCCACAGACGCTTTATAAAATTTATGCTGTTATGTTTATGCTATTATGTTATTACCATAACAGTGGAGTTGATTCTTCAGCGCATTCTAAAACATTATTAATATATACACTTCTGCTAGATAATCAATTGTTTACAACGAGCATTTTATGTTTTAAGCAAAGGTGTTTATCACAGGGTCCCATAGACTGTTGTAATGTAATACACCATTTTCAGGATCCTTAAGGATTAAACAAACAACGCTTTCAATTTTTGTTGAAGTTGAGGTTTTTGCATTGTTGCATAAATATAATAATTATTGTAATAAAGGTACCTCCTTGTGGTAGAGCCATTTTTAAATAAAACGATTAAAAAAAATTGACGTCATGAAATAGTAACAATGACAGTTTTCCTTACATAAACGAGTTTAAATGATAGTTTTCACGAAGAGCAGTATATTATTGCTGTTATGACGAACACTAGCATTTGCGATCGAGAGTAACAATGAACATTTTAAAGTTTAAAAATGACTGATTGTGGCTTTAAGTACTTCATTTTGCAACCCAGGCGGCCACTCTCTCTCTCTCTCCGGCAAGTTGTAATTCAATTGTAAGCACATTGTCCGATCAATTGGCTTGTAACCTTTCTAGTCCCTGTAAACTTAATGAAGTAACATATGTTTATACCCTGTATAAAGGTACAACATTAGTGCAAAGTAGGACGGTTCGAGTTCTCAAGTATTAACAAATATGCGCATTTATTAAGAATGACAATGGTAATTAGATCAACATGAATTACTTATCAATGGGAAATAATATAACCGTTTAATGAAAAGAGTACCACTCACGTCAAGACTGTTTGATTTGAAATAATGTGACACAAATGTTTAGTACACATATCTCTCGGCTAACTAGGGTAAACATGATAAAGATTGTTGCAGATTTTGTCTAGGGTGTCCGAATAAGATCTTTGTATCCTCTATCTTCATTTGCTATTATATAACACATTCTCACAGGTTTAAAGTTTCTTTCTGTAAAGTAATTCATGGCGTTTTATAAAATCTGTTCTAATTAAGAGTAGCTTTTGCTGCTCATTGTAGCTTTTAATTGTAACATGAGCAACTGTAATAAGAACACAATGGGCATTTGAAAGTTTAAAAATGACTTGGTTGTGGCTTTAAGTACTGCATTTTACAAACCAGGCGGCGACTCTCTCTCTCTCTCAGGCAAGTTGTAATTCAATTGTAAGCACATTGTCCGATCAATTGGCGTGTAACCTTTCTAGTCCCTGTAAACATAATGAAGTAACATATGTTTATACCCTGTATAAAGGTACAACATTAGTGCAAAGTAGGGCGGTTCGAGTTCTCAAGTATTAACAAATAGGCGCATTTATTAAGAATGACAACGGTAATTAGATCAACATGAATTACTCATCAATGGGAAATAATATAACCGTTTAATGAAAAGAGTACCACTCACGTCAAACACTGTTTGATTTGAAATAATGTGACACAAATTTTAAGTACACATATCTTTCGGCTAACTAGGATAAACATGATAAAGATTGCAGATTTTCTCTAGGGTGTCCGAATAAGATCTTTGTATCCTCTATCTTCATTTCCTATTATATAACACATCCTCACAGCTTTAAAGTAATTCATGCCGTTTTATAAAATCTGTTCTAATTAGAGTGGCTTTTGCTGCTCATTGTAGCTTTTCATTTTAACATGAGTAACTGTAATAAGAACACAATGGGCATTTGAAAGTTTAAAAATGACTTGATTGTTAAGCACCACATTTCACAAACCAGACGGCGAATCTCTGACTCCGGTAAGTTGTAATTTAATTGTAAGCACATTGTCCGATCAATTGGCTTGTAACAGCTCTAGTCCCTGTAAACTTCATGAAGTAGCATATGCTTGTACCCTGTATAAAGAAACAATATTGGTGTAAACTAGGATGGTTCAAGTTTGAAGTTACAAAATTTATAGGAACACGTATATTAACGACAACGACAATTAGATTAGCATGAATTATTTATCGTGAAGTAATACAATTTAATAAAATTAGCACCATTCACATCAAACACTTCTGTTTCATTAATGGCACAAATTAGTTATTGCTTAATTTGGTAGAATGAGATCAAATTGTTGGAAACAATTGCCATACATTTGAACTTCATAATTTGAACCTACCATTTCTTTTAATCGTAATACTAGAAGATTTACCATCAAAAGTGTGCGTGTGGGGGTGTTCTGTGTATGTGTGTACTTGTATGACATTTTCTTCGGAAGACATAACACAAAAGAAATTCTTTCAAAGGTCCTCGAGTATAACACAGGTCCTCGAAAGTATAACAAAGGTCCTCGGAAGTATAACAAAGGTCCTCGGAAGTATAACAAAGGTCCTCGGAAGTATAACAAAGGTCCTCGGAAGTATAACAAGGTGCTCGGACGTATATTAACAATAGGCTTTGTTCCGTGTTTGGCTTTACGACCGAGGACAGCGGTTCGTTTGAATTCCTAGAAGTTATTTGAGGTGAATCAATGTTTACAAACGCAACCTTAGCACCTGGTCTACTGACGTGATCGAGGGGCAAATAGCAGGGGACTGTACACTGTAAAGATTGGGTTCCTTTCCGATAAAAATTGTGAATTTTTGCACACAAGTACTTTATTTATTGATAATCCATGAAATTGATGGAAGCACTTGCCAACCCCCTTAATGGACCCCAGCGTGGGTTTCAATGTTATACAGGGGTCATTTTTTTTAAAATGTTCCGAATGTGTTGAAAGCACCCCATGAGGTTTGTATGGTTACCAGGAGTCCAAAAAAGGTATAGTTTGCACTATCATGGCTTATAGTTTCTGAGTTACAGGGAAAAACTGTAAAAATGGTGAAAAGTCAATTTTGCGTGTGTACATGGGTCAAAAGTTAATGCTGTTAGCGGTCAATTTGTGCAAATTGTTTCCCTAGCTTAAAGGATAAAAATAAGGAATAGTTTTTCCCAATCTATTGTGCTTAGTTTTCACGTTTCCAACAAAATAGGTCCAGGTCAATAGAATCCAATGCTGCCAATAGCGTTGATATTATTCGCCATTTTGGTTAACCCTCGTCCAAAACCAAGGGAGGGGGGGGGGGTACGGATGATCCCCTGTTCCGCACAAAACCGCAGGCTTTTTACGTAATTGTAGTTCACCCTTTCCGTCCATTTTAGCGAAAAAAAAAATTGGAGATAACTACCTTATTGGGGTCATGACGTCCCTTCAAGTTCCAGGAAGGT
Organism: Ophioderma brevispina; assembly: GCA_023653785.1. Classification (NCBI taxonomy): domain Eukaryota; kingdom Metazoa; phylum Echinodermata; class Ophiuroidea; order Amphilepidida; family Ophiodermatidae; genus Ophioderma; species Ophioderma brevispina. The sequence continues at coordinate 26,242 of JAMKCH010075074.1, forward strand.
GTGTGTGTGTGGGGGGGGGGGGGGGGTGGTTGCCACTTCCTATTACTTTAACTGGTAAAATGCTCAAAAAATGGTACTTTATGTAAGTATGGATGCTACTGTAAAGCAAATCACTTGTATTTTTTTTCCTTATTATTTAGAGTAATAACCTTGTATGCTTACTTTGGCCAAACCCATTATTGCCAAATAAATACCATTTTGCTTGCATAATGACAAAAACGGTCGAAAAAACCCTCGATTTTGGGGGCGATTTGCTTACAACTTTTGCGAAAAAATAAGCTCTCAGCTATTACGGTCCACTATGACGTCATGTTGTTAAAACTTGATATGTTTGTACTTGATGGGAAAAAAGGACATATGAGCTACAACAACACTGATACCAAACAGATGGATATTTGTTGCTTATTACGAAAAATCGGGGGGGGTGTCCCACCCCCTTGGTCGTGAACGTATACAAAAAACAACTTTGTGTGGACGAGGGTTAATAAACCAAACGTCAGATAGTCAAAACTTTCTATATTTCATTATATGAGCTTAAACCAACATTTGAACAACGTTTTACAATATTGTGGGCAACTTTTAATTTTGTCCCCCTGGACAAACCTAAAATTGACTTTTTTCCAAATTTCCAACCTTTTTACAGTTTTAAAACCCCCAACGCTCCAAACCTATAAGCCACAGGTAGTAACAAATATACCTTTTTTGGAATCCTTGTAACCAGAAAAATACCATGGTTGTGCTTTTTCAACACAATCGGAACATTTTAAAAATTTACCCCTGTGTACCCTTGAAATTCACGCGGGGGCCATGAAAGGGGTTGTGGAAGGGCTTCCATCAATTTTTTGATTATCAATGCAAAAATTACTTGTGTACCAAAATTCACAATTTTATCTAGATTTGCCACTCACATAAGATATGTGGACTACAGTCCCCCTAAAAGGACTTAATACTACTACAGCACTATTCAATGCGCTATTTATTCTGATTGAGCGCGAATTTTAAAAGCACAAGCCCCACAGGTGCGCACGCATACCGCCGGTCAGCGCTTTGTTTTTTGCCCGGCGGTGACGTCACATGTCACCTCATCTGCAGTGCAAACATGTGTGTGAGGGTGTATGTGTGTGTGTGTGTGTGTGTGTGTGCTCGCGCGCTCCCATGAAAAGAGTGAGGTGTGCTTGTACTTGGAATGTGGATTTCTTTTGTTCATGGATCAATTGAACAAAAGAATTCCATGTTTCAAATACAAGTACGCGCATCGCGTATGGCATCTAAACCTCTCTAGTGCGCACGCGTATTTTGCGTGCAGGTGGTTGAATGTCAAAACAATACAATTTTAGACAATGTGATGGGAGTCTCCTAGCGTGCGTGCATGTGAATGGACGTCATTACAACACAACCTAAGACAAACTGTAGCAAACTTCCATTAAAAGAGTTCGCTTTGATGTTATTTGTATTTATTTCAAACTAACACAAATATTACGAAGCTGCGCATCAGATAAATTCGCACAATTGATTGTGTAGTTTGATTTGTGTGATTGTCTTGTTTAAGAATCTTAAAAAACTTGTTAAAGGTCTTTATTTCGTGTTGTGACTTCTCTTGCAAAAGTAGTACTGTCATATTCACGAATGCAGACGTTGACGGCGAATATCTCTCGGCCATACTGTGATTCAATTGCTAGCACATTGACATCAATTGGCGTGTAACCTTTGTAGCCCCGGTAAACTTAAAGTAGTAATATGTTTATGGACCCTATATTTAGGTTTAATATTCGAGCAAACGAGATCGGTTGAAGTCCTGGGGTATTATAAAAGAGTAGACCCATTTCTTAGGGTTGTCAAGCTCAATTAGTATCAGGGAAGAATTGTTTTCGTTGAAGATTGCAGGAGTTTATCAATTGGAAATTGTTTCAAACGCATATCCAATGAAAGCAATGTAATCAGTTTTACATTAATCGTTTTTCTTAATAGAAGGTCTTAATAAATAATAAGGTCAAAACAAGAATATTTCAAAATATCAATAACGAAGTATGTAGGGTATCTGGGTTATGGGTTATTACAGGTTCTGCCGCGAGTGCTAAAATAAAGTTCTTGCATTCTCAATCTTGCCCTGAGTTACAATTTATTTTCAATTATTCCACTACGGGTTATAGTAAGAATACAATACATTGCATGGTTTCTATATTGCTGTATGCGCTTGATCAATGCAGCGGAACGCTGTCTAGACTATTGGTAAACGGCTAAGTGTTTTTGAAGTTGCAGTTTAAAGAAGAACTAAGTTGACAACCAAATGTCTAACTCACTGATTATGCTCATAAAGGTATAGAACGTCGCAATTAGATCTTGCCAATCTGTCAAAATTACTTCATGGACAGCGATTATAATCAAGGAACAAAATCATTTGAAAGATCGCACAGTTCATTGACCGTCTCAATGGGTTTAAAACTCGATTGGTAACGTTTTACCGTGTTTTTAAAAACATATCTTGAAGTAGCTTTGTTCATTTTTATCACAAAAGAAGTTCTAATTTACAGATAGAAATTGCAAATTAAAGGTTAGGTCCAGATGATTTGTTTATTGTGTGTTATAAGCCAAACCGTGGGAATAATATTGGCAATTTCCACTGAGCTGCATTGGAAGTGGTATGGGTGTAAATTCTCAAATCTCACTTTTGTAGTTCACTTCACTAACAGGTAGGCACCAATAATTCTTCTGTTACATAATTTGTTTTACATTCTTTTTATGCCAAAAAGTCAATCTTAAAAAAATGTATTAGGCACACCATTTACGTGTCGTCTTGGCACACAGCGCCGCCCATTGTTAAATTGCGGTCAGAAAGTAAGTTAGGGATTCACGCGAACCCTTGGCAAATCTTCACTGCGCTAGGGAGTTCACAAGTTTTCGACGGTAACATGCCCCAGTGGCGGTAGACGTTTCATATAGAAGTCCCATTGATGCAAACGAGGTATTGCTACTCATTCCGTCAAGCGCTACTGCACAACGCCATACAGCGCATGGCGGAATCAATTGTAATACCTCATTTGCATCAATGGGACTTCTATATGAAACGTCTATCCAAGTGGCTGACACGTTCACAACAACTTGTTAAAATATTGAACCCGGGCAACTAGTCGGGGGTCGATTTGATTTTTTGTACACTGGATATTGTGCAAAATACTTGGCCTATCGTAACGATTTACGCACCAAAATATTCCTAACTAAATTGTCGAGTTAGCTGACTAATTTATAATATAGGTTTATATTTGGAAAAAGACGAAACAACGTGAAAAATACGTGAAAAATTCTTACCTTATTAGCTGGCTCAATTCTCGATTGATGCTGTCAAGTCATGCCACACGCCATGCTTACAAAAACTAGTGAGCTAATTGGTCTTTTTTGTCAGGAACCCATTTCTAACATCAGATCGACCACCTGATTCGTCGTTTTCGCGATATCCAAGGTACCGCGAAACCGTTTTTTCATTCCTTGTTCAGCTAATCGCAGAGCCTTTAACACAACGTCTGGCTGCTAGAGAGTCCCATGACGTAGCGCATGTCTAAGAAAAGCCGGCCAATTAGCGATGCGGAAACAGAATTGGTGGCGCTGTGTCCCAGCAGTACAGATTCTATGGGAGCGTAAATGGTGTGTAGGAGACGTCAAAAGCGGACACCACTTGAGTACGCCTATGGCTATTACTTGAACGTGTTTGTTTGCTTGCGTTATTATTGTGTGTCAACTCTTTGTAACCTAACCAAAAAAAAAAAAAATAGGGAACAGCCTGATTAAGTAACTGTGACTTTTTACGTGAATCCGGTCATTTATTACTGTTGAAAAGCCTACGTACATCAGTATCTATTGACTGCATGTTTGTCTTTACTGTTCAATAGAAATCCTTCACAAGGTTTGTTTTAAACATTTTCAATTTTCGTTTGTGCTATGAGCAAATATTTCGTTAACAGTATCCCACAGCAAATGTATTGTAATTAAAAAAAATAAAATTTCTTTCAGAAATGACCGAATTTGAATACTTAGAGCCACATGTATTGTAGCAAGTCTGGTGAATAAGCCTATACAAGATCACGGATTTCCCCTTTAAACATTGTATGTTACAAACCAGACGTCGACTTTCTCTCCGGCAGGTTGTAATCAATTGTAATCATATTGTCCAATCAATTGGCGTGTAACCTTTCTAGTCCCGGTAAAATGAACATGTGTTTCAACCGTATATAAGGGTGCAATACTGGTGCATGCAAACTAGGACGGTTGGTGTTCTGAAGCAACAAATAGGCACATTATTTATTAAGAATATCAACGACAATTAGATCAGAATGAAGTACACTGTTGCTCATAAAGTTGGAATAATTTTTTTTTTCAGACCCAATCTTAAAACGTTTTTCTATTTGAACGCCTATCATATTGTCTGATCAATTGGCGTGGAACCTTTCTAGTACTGGTAAAATGAACATGTGTTTCAACCGTATATAAAAGTACAATACTGTTGCATGCAAACTATGACGTTTGGTGTTCTGAAGCAACAAATAGACACATTAATTTATTTCATTAAGAATATCAACGGCAATTAGATCAGAATGAAGTACTTATCAGTTAGCGTTTAAAAAGATAATACTCATGTCAAACACTTTTTGATTTGAAATAGTGTGAAAAGAAAAGGACACAAATTATAAGTACATAATATTTATCTAGGGTAGCTAGGATAAATATTGGTATAGATTCTCTCAAAAGTGTCCAGATGAAATTTCTGTATGCGGTGTTTTCAGCTGCTATTTTGTAATACTTCTTCACAACCTTTTATTTGTGTAATGCACTTCATGCCGTTATTATAAAACCTGCTCTGATTGGAGTAGCCTTTCACTGCTTTAATTTTCGTATACCAATGTAACGAACACATGCAGAGAAGTATTTATATGTATATTTATCTAACGGGCGCAGCCGAGATGCGTTCACCATGTAGCGCCAAAATGTCCTTGTCCGTCTTTAAGTTGGGGATGTCAGATGGATCCTGCTAGATGTCTCGAGCAATCACATCAATGTAGTTAAAGGGGCGACGACCCCTGTTTTTGACACGGTAACTTCCAACATGTGACGTCTGAGACTACTTGATCAATCGCACGATGACAGAGACCGGCAAATCGTGCTTTATGATCCAGGTCTCAGATCCATATAACAGGATAGTCTCTACACAGGCTCTACAGAATTTCAGCTTGGTTGAATTGGAGACACCAGATTGCCATAAGTGGTGTTGTTTATTGCATACATTCCAAGCTTGTCCTTTGCGTGACAGGAAGTCTTTCTTGCTGTCGGCAACATAGGACCCTAGGTACTTGAAGTCCTTGACCTCTTTGAGTTGGGTACCATCTGTAGTGCAGATAGGTTGATGATCATCTTCCTCATTCACGGTCATATATTCCGTCTTCTTAGCATTTAGATGTAGGCCGACTTTGTCTGCAGCATTCTCGAGTGTTGTTAGTAGATCTTGTGCACCACATATCAGATCGGCTGTTAGAGCTAGATCATCTGCGTAGTCAAGGTCTGTGAGATACTAACTTTGGTGACGTCTAGAACGCTTGGGTTTGATGGTGAGTCCTTTGTCGTTCATGGTGTCATGCTTATACTATTGTGTCTCTCTTTCTGTTTGATATATCTTTCATTTACGTAATAATTATAACCATGATCATGATCACGAATGGCTTTCAATACAACTTTAACCTGGTTTCTCCGTGTTATTTTTTATTTATATGTTTATACGACTATAAAACTACATATCAGATACACTCACATATTTGAGTTTTGCTATTCCGTACCTCATTCTGAGTGAATTTCTACTTATCAATCTTAAAAACTTCCGATCACCGATCCTCTGCTCTGCCTGAATATCTTAACGGTCTACATTTAAAATTGTATGTTTCTTGTTGGGACTTCGCTTTATACAAAAAACGGTACAGACATATTCACAAAACCAGACGGCAAATATCTCTCTGGCATTTTGAGATTCAATTGCCAACACGTTGGCGTGTAACCTTTCTAGCCCTGGTAAACCTAATGAAGTAATAGGTGTATGCACCCTATATTAAAGGTACATTTCGTGATTTCAGCACATTCTGTTTTATTCATAGATCACTAGATATCCTTGAGAAAAGCCTTATTCTCAAAATTTGAGCTGATCCCGATCTTGCGGTTTGGTGTTATGAGCAATTGCTCGTTTCCCACGGTCCCATAGGCTACTGTGCGGTATTTCTGTCCGTTTTTACGGACAGAAAATACAAAATTGCGAATTTCTTACAGATGCGGCCGAATTTGCACGTAAGATTGGGTACACGTGGATTACTAAGGCTAACGGTTCAGATGATTTAAAAATCTCAACATTTTTTAGGTAAGTCGGGGGGACGAGGCTGTGGATCACGAAATGCCCCTTTAAGGTTTAATATTCGAACAAACTAGGCCGGTTAAAGTCCTGGGGTATTATAAAAGAATAGGCACATTTCTTAGTATCAGGGAAGATTTTTTGTTGAGGATATCAATAACGAAGTATGTAGGGTATATGGGTTAAAGGTTATTACTGTTTTCTGCCGCGAGTGTTAAAATAAAGTTCTTGCATTCTTCCTCGAGTTACAATTTATTTTCAATTATTCCACATGGGTTAGTAAGAATACGTTACATCGGATGGTTTCTATATTATTACATACGCTTGATCAATGCAGTGGAACGCTGTCTAGGCTATTGGTAAACGGCTAAGTGCTTTGAAGTTACAGTTTAAAGAAGAACTAAGTTGACAACCAAAGGTCTAACTGATTATGCTTATAAAGGCTTAGAACGTCGCAATTAAATCTTCCCAATCTATCAAAATTACATCATGGACTTTGTCGGGAATGCACAGCGCCTATCATCAAGGAACAAAATCATTTGAAAGATCACATAGTTCATTGACGGTCTCAATGGGTTTTAAACTCGATTGTTAAGAATTAACGGTATTTAAGCACACCTTGAAGTAGGTAAACAAGTTCTAAATTTACGGATAGAAATTGGAAATTAAAGTTTAGGTCCACGATGATTTGTTTATATATGTTGCACGGCAAACCGTGGGAATGATAAAGCAATTGCCACTGTGCTACACTGGAAGTGGGTGTAATTCTCAAATCTCATTTTTAAGTTCACTTCACTCACAGGTAGACCATTTTCGTGTGTCGCTTCCACAATTTGAAGAGCTGGGCAAAGTACGACCAACAGGGAGACACCTAACCTGTAACGTAAATACCCCTCCATACCCATACCTATGATAGAGTGCAACAATTCTTCTGTTACATAAACATTTCTTATGTAAAAAATCTTAAAATGTATTAGGAAACGTCTAAAGAGGACACCACTGGAGAACGTCTCTGGCCATTACTTGAACGTGTTTGTTTGCTTGCATTATTATTGTGTGTCAACTTTTAGCAATTTTTGTAACAGAACCAAAAAATAGTGGGACAGCCTAAGTAACTGTGACTTTGTTTACTTTGATCCGGTCATTTATTACTGTTTAACACTTAAGTGTATAAGCTCTTGTGCACTCCTGTTAGTGTATAGGGCGGGGGCTGAAAACCACGTTGCCGATTGATTTTGTTTTACAAAAACTGTGGTCATTGATGGGGTATATCAACACGACCACATAACAGAAAAAAATGAAAATCGGTTGTACCGATTCAAAATGGCAGCCCTAAAACCAATTTTTGCAACGTGCACCTAATTCTCCCGCCAATAGATCCACAGTTCTCACATCGATTTCAAAGTCAAAATATGCCCTATACCCTCTTTCGAGTATTTGCAGCCAGGCAAGCAGCTAGAAAGATTGCCCATTCGTTGCCCCTAGCAACGCCCACAGAACGCCAAAGATCGCCTCCTGACACTGATCTCTATACAATGGATTGGAAACATGGCAATTAATTAATTGTAATTAGGCACTGACGGCCATATTGGTCATCCAAAAAGAGCCCAAGCAGGTGGTTAAGAGCCGGTCATTTATACAAAATTTGTTCCCATTGAAATGTGGATAAGCGACATAACAGACTACAGAATCAAGCCAATTCAGTGAGTTCATTGTATTTCCGCGTATGGAATGGCATGTCTCTAAAACGTGCACCCGGGATACATCTTCTGTTAAACAGGTGTCTCTGGAATGCTATTGTGTTGAGCCAAACATGCTATTCATTGTATTGGACATTGCTTGTGTACAGATGTCTATGGGAGTTTTCTCCAAGAATTCACATGTAAAACAGTTTACTGCCCGGTTCCCAATATCCTATCACATTATCCATTGCATATTATGTTTCTGTACACATGTAGTTTATGACCCCACTTGCCTCTTATTTTATTTTTGCATGGTTTTTGAGTTTCATGGATGACAATCACAAGGCGAAAATGCCCATTTTCCCATTGAAACATGCACAAAAAGGTAATTTTTAGATTATTATTTACCCAAAATACTTGTTTTGGACGCACTTTTCTGCCTGGTTCCCACAATCATTGGTACCTCATTTTACATTTAAAATGTACCTTAGTGTAATTACTATGGCAGTCTAAGTGCCTCTTTTTGATTAATTGTTGTATTTTTGTGTATTGGGACCTTAAAATTTTTGATTTTTGCAATTTTTGAAAAAAAAAATATCGCATTTTGTCCAAATTTATTCAAAAAAGGGCGATATTGAAATGAGCGTAACACCACAACCGAATGTCCGATTTCAAAAATAAAGCAGTTTTAGAGAGCATTTGCTAAGCTCTTCCAAGTTAAACCTTAAGTAACTTGCAACCATGGTTCTCTAATTTTTGTATGACTCACTGTTGTGTAGCCAATCCATTGTATAGAGATCAGTGTCCCTAACCCCTGCTGCAGAAGCGAAAAGCGATGTTGTATAATGCTTACGGCGCGGCGGTCCGGTAAGTACGTAATTCCTGTTTCTAAAATTGAAAAAAAAAGTTGGGGTAGTGCTTGAAAATTCTCAAGACTGGAATAATACCGAAAGGCATTGTGGGAAAAATGGATTCGCCCGTAGAGATTGCGTGTTAACTTTTCCGTGTCTGCGAGTACCGAAGTACCCGACAAAAACGTTCAATTTTCTCGCTAGGTTCTATAGGTTCAGACCCAATTACGATACATATTTAATACAAAACATAGTAACGGACCCTCTGATGCCAAAACTTCCATAGAACCCCTCCGTTTTCCGGAGATATTTGAGATTTAGTTTCATTTACACACATTCTCTATGACGGACTGATAACGTTAATCTCTCGCGCAGTACCAATTTAGATAATATCTTTCGCAGTCTGTGACACAGACTACACACTTTCCGGACCGCCGTATATAATGCTCGTCACGTATTAAAACGCCATGTTGTGCAAGTCTGCATAGGTTTGTACTGGGGTACATGCACGAAGCAAAAGTCAGAATTGAGAAGTCGCATAACTTAGATTTTTTCTACGACTTCTAGTGTGTTAATTAAGCTGATTTTGGTATTAAACTCATCATAAATAATCATATTATTCTGTGGTTTAGTTAATTAAATACAAATTACCTTGGAATTCAAAATATTAGAAGTAATATATAAGACATTACCTTTTTCACAGCCACTGCCAACTTCTGTCACTTGTTGATCCAGCTCTGAGTTGTCACTCAGGGCAAACTTGATACCAATGAATAGATTGAAATTTGCTGAAGCTGATGGTACAAATTATTTGATCGGCTGATAGTTTGTTTTCTAGAACAATTCTCTTTTTGTAAACGAATCGGAAAGTTCCATAGGAATACACAGGGAGGCGGGGCTTAGTTGTACTTTCAGCCAATCAGGAGCCTCTAACTTTTTACAGCTTTACCAACAGAGGGCCTCACTCACAAATGATAAAAAACAAAAGAGTGAAATTGATGTGTTCTGAGGGTATTATGGCAAGTCTGATGGATAAGTCTGTACAAGATCACGCCATTCCCTTTTTTAAAAAAAAAAACAATTGTTTTTACAAACCAGACGGCGACTTTCACTCCGGCAAGTTGTAATTCAATTGTATAGTAATAGTAATCATATTGTCCAATCAATTGGCGCGTAACCTTTCTAGTCCAGATAAAATGAATAATGTTTTTCAACCATATATAAAGGTACAATATTGGTGCAAACCAGGACGGTTCGTGTTCTGAAGCAACAATTTGGCACATGAATTTATTTTATTACGAATAACAACGGCAATTAGATCAGAAAGTACTTATCAGTTGGAAATTGTATTAGCGTTTAATAAAAAAGATAATACTCATGTGAAACAATTTTTGATTTGAAATAGTGTGAAAAGAAAAGACACAAACTATAAGTACATACATTTCTCTCGTGTAGCTAGGATAAATATTGCTATAGATTCTTTCAAAGTGTCCAAATGAAATTCCTGTACGCTGTGTCTTCAATTGTTATTTTGTATACTTCTTCACAACCTTTTGATTTTATGTGTAATGCAAATTATTCCGTTATTATAAAACCTGCTCTGATTGGAGTAGCCTTTTGCTGCTTTTATTATCGTATACCATCGTAACGAACACGGAGAAGTAGGACAAAATGTATTTGGGCTTATTGCAATCAATCGGGTTTTTAACTGGATTTGCAAAAGCAAACGAGATAGAAAACAGAATCTTGCCTGTTTTTAATCTTTGGAATCGTTTTGGTTTAACCAGGTGTTTGTGAATCTTGATGATATTTTTGATGTTGGTGAATTCTGATTGATACATGCTATATATTAATGCATATACATATTAATGCATTATGAGGACACAACGCCAAACCAACAGCGTCCAATATTGGTTCAAGTTTAACTAGTATATTTGATTGAGCAAAATATAACCAACATTCAAATAAATGTTATTTTGTTGGGCAAAATATAAACAGTCTACCATGTCTACCTCTGTCTTATAATGGTAACATATGGTTAAGTTCTTTTTCATCTTATTTGACTGCGATGAGTCAAATCTGTGCTACATTTCTGTACCTTAGTTTCAAAGGTATAAGGATAATAAAGAAAACACCCTCCAAACAAAACGAATTTAAAATCAAAGAATGAAAGGTTCCCACTTAATTGGTTAAACTGTGAAGTGATCTTGAATAGGTTTGGGTTTAATCAATCACACATGAAGACCTGTAGACCTCAGATGGCTTGCTGCTTATACTATTGTGTCCCTCTTTCTGTTTGATATATCTTTCATTTACATAATAATTATGATCATGATCACGAATGGCCCTCAATACAACTTTAACAAGCTATCACCAACTTCTATTAAAAAGTTGGTTTCATCGTGTTTTTTTTATTTATATGAAAACAAACATTACACAAAACTACATATCAGATACACTCACATGATTGAGTTTTGATATTTTGAACCTCATTTTGAATGATTTTATACTTTTAATCAATTTTTCAAAATTGTATATTTTGTGTTTTGACTTCGCTTACAAACAAGCGGCACAGACATATTCACAAAACCAGACGGCGAATATCTCTCCGACATGTTAAGATTCAATTGCTAGCACATTGACGATCAATTGGCATGTAACCTTTCTAGCCCCGGTAAACTTAATGAAGTAATAGGTGTATGCACCCTATATTAAGGTTTAATATTCGAGCAAACTAGGCCGGTTAAAGTCCTGGGGTATTATATAAAGAATAGGCACATTGCGTAGGGTTGACAGGTTCAATTAGTATCAGGGAAGCATTTTTTGTTGAGGATAAATTGGGAATTGTTTCAAATGCAACCAATGAAAACAAATTTAAGCAGTTTTTCATTAATAGTTTTTCTTATTAAAGGCTAACTCAGAGATTGCCTGAGGAGGGCGCCCTCAATTTAAAATAAAATCGTGTTTTTTGCATGCACATAATGCTTGTCCATATACTAATCACTGTGTGAAATTGCTAAGCTTAAATCGAATTCCTTCATATAGAAAATCACAACTTTGTTATAAAATTCCGGATCCGGAATTTTTGTTATACACAGTATCCTATGGGACGTAAGACTACACATAAATGTTTACTGCATCAAAACGAAAAATCCGATTCATCTCAAATTTCGGAATTGTGCATTTTAGGTTACTATCTTTAGTTCTAGTTGACTATTTTTCATTATTACACAACAAAAATAATATTTCGAAAATCTCTGAGTCAGACTTCAAAGAAAATATGATCTTAATAAATAATAAGGTCAAAACGAAAATGGTTCAAAATATCAATAACAAAGTATGTAGGACATCTGGGTTATAGGTTATTACAGGTTCTGCCGCGAGTGCTAAAATAAAGTTCTTGCATCTCAATCTTCCCCGAGTTACAATTTATTTTCAGTTATTCCACATGGGTTAGTAAGAATACAATACATCGCATGTTTTCTATATTGCTATATGCGCTTGATCAATGCAGTGGAACGCTGTCTAGACTATTGGTAAACGGCGAAGTGCTTTGAAGTTGCAGTTTAAAGAAGAACCAAGTTGACAACCAAAGAGCTCCAAAGGTCTAACTAAATGCCTATAAAGGTTTAGAACGTTGAAATTAGATTTTGTCAATTGATCAAAATTACATCATGCACCAGTAAGAAAAGTTCACCTCAATAGGGTCATGTGATCCCACAAAAATTCTTAACACATCAAAACCCTGACTTTTACGCTCATTTTAGCCCACAAAGCGTTAATAGGAATTTTTAGCATAATCATGAAATGTCATGTGCTTCTTAAACTTTTAGAAAACATATGTTAGTACAGTTCATCATCGGCGCATTACATGCATTATGGGATTGGTTCAAAACGCCCTCTGGGTATAAATAGTTTACTTGCTTCAGATAGCCAATAGTAAGGTTTTGGTCACCCGACGATGACAGCATAATTTTACAAGTTAGCATTACGCCCTCAGCAAAAGATAATTTACCGGATGCCCTTCCTGACGTCAATGTGCTGGATTGCCGCCATTAGCTCACCAGAGCCGACGCACTTGTAGGTAGATCTTCTTTTCAGTTCTACCAGGGTAACCAGCTACCCTCCTCATCGGATTTTCTTAGAAACTCGATGGGGGTGACGGTTTAGCCGCCGACAACCCGGCCCTGGAACACGTAGTACTGGTTACCAGGATACCAGTATCAGGCTCTCAAAGAAAACCTGACCTATCATAAACAACAACAACAACAAAAACAATTACAATAACAATAATAATTAATAATAATATTAAAATACTTCACAAAGCGCTAAGTTCAAGAATATGTAAGAAACAATACAGTTCAATTGTAAGTACTCAGGAAAACAATATGAAGCTAGTTAAGTAGATAAGTTGTCAATTTAGATTTTAATAAAGTAAATAATGATGACGTACGAATGCTGTTCCTGTGGATTCCAGATGTTTGGTGTTGCAATAAAAAAGGCTCTGCCGGTTGAAGTAAGTTACCACTCCTTTCAGGTTTTTCCCCTTGCTAAGACCCCCTTTTTGGTGCCAACTTATTTAATGTAATGTCAATTGACATTTTAACGTTCCTTTCATGCACAAATTAACACCGGAGTATAGGTAAGATACAGGGTGTTCATAAAGTGATGGATGGGGAGGGGTAGCAACCATCCCATCTGGGAGAGAAGTACCAACATGCCTAGTACGACACAGGAATATCACAGACACTTCATTTTTTTCAGGGGAGGGCGGCCAAGAAATCCCAATTTCAGACGTCGTCATTGGTTTAACACGTAAAAGCGAAATCTTGACGAAAAAATCTGAATTTATATGTTGTCAAGGAATATTTTCTCATTCCAAAACCGTTGGAGTTGAAGAATCAACTCCACTGGAAGGGTTATTTCTGTTTTTTTTGTATTAATAACGAACGAGGACGAGGTCGTATGTAGGTCATGGGAACACCCATGACCGACCCACATCAAAGTACCCAAATTGGTTTGTGGTTTGCACTCCGTATTGCTGTAATTTCTTTTGACATTTTTGGTGAATTGCTATAATGAATGAGCCTTGGCCGCCACCAGCTGATTTTTTGGTACCAATGAGTACCAACGTGCCTAAAATTACAGTAATGCATCCCTCCGATCAGCACCGCAGAGCCAGCACCACAGACCCACGAGAGGCACTTGAAATTCAGGACCACAGGGCCGCCCGGTGTTTTATACATATTAGATTAATTACCGTGCTTTTCGTGCAACATAAACATGTTGTGACCGCGACTGAGACTTCAAGAGGGGGAGCAGGAAGTTAGGCCGGGGTCAAGTTTGGTTTTTTTTCGCCGCCTTTGGTGGCAAGTTTTTTTTTTACAACTTCCCTGTTTTCTGCAATCAGAGTTGGGTGGGCCAAGTTTTTTTTTTTTTTTGCTCACATAGTGAGTCAAGTTTTTTTTTTTTTTAATTTTACTTTTGTAAAGTTTTTTTTTAAAAAACTTCCTGCTCCCCCCCCCCCCTTGAAGTCTAATGGTGCGTCCCTAACACTGGCTCTGTGGTGCTGGTTTTATAACACTGGCTCTGTGGTGCTGGTTTTATAAGACTGGCTCTGTGGTGCTGGTTTTATAAGACTGGCTCTGTGGTGCTGGTTTTATAAGACTGGCTCTGTGGTGCTGGTTTTATAAGACTGGCTCTGTGGTGCTGGTTTTATAACACTGGCTCTGTGGTGCTGGTTTTATAAGACTGGCTCTGTGGTGCTGGTTTTATAAGACTGAAATCTGTCCATTGATGCTTTTTAAACAAAGATACTGTTAATACTGGATGATGGTCCATCTATAATCCCAACAGTACGAGCCACTTGATGGAACCAGGGTTTGAACCCAGTGATCTGAACCACTGGAAGATCATGGATTTTACTCTTATCTCATTTTGATGGGTTTTAGATGTAGGTCTATACAAAGAGAGTAAGTTCTTTTTAAAGTACATGTTCCGATTTTGATATTGGTATTATTCTGTAATAACAACGACGATGAAGTGTCACCGAAATAGTTATTAAACCAGCACCACAGAGCGAGTCTTATAAAAACAAAGCACCACAGAGCCAGTCTCATAAAACCAGCACCACAGAGCCAGTGTTATAAAACCAGCACCATAGAGCCAGCCTTATAAAACCAGCACCATAGAGCCAGTCTCATAAAACCAGCACCACAGAGCCAGTCTCATAAAACAAGCACCACAGAGCCAGTGTTATAAAACCAGCACCACAGAGCCAGTATCATAAAACCAGCACCATAGAGCCAGTCTCATAAAACCAGCACCATAGAGCCAGTCTCATAAAACAAGCACCACAGAGCCAGTATTATAAAACCAGCACCACAGAGCCAGTGTTATAAAACCAGCACCACAGAGCGAGTCTTATAAAACCAGCACCACAGAGCGAGTCTTATAAAACCAGCACCACAGAGCCGGTCTCATAAAACAAGCACCACAGAGCCAGTATCATAAAACCAGCACCACAGAGCCAGTGTTATAAAACCAGCACCATAGAGCCAGTCTCATAAAACCAGCACCACAGAGCCAGTATTATAAAACCAGTACCACAGAGCCAGTCTCATAATAAAAACCAGCACCACAGAGCCAGTGTTATAAAACAAAAAAAAATGTTACAGTATCAAATTCATCTAATATTATAAAAACCGGGCGGCCCTGTGGTGCTGAATTTCAAGTGCCTCTCGTGGCTCTGTGGTGCTGGCTCTGCGGTGCTGAATTTCAAGTGCCTCTCGTGGCTCTGTGGTGCTGGCTCTGCGGTGCTGGTTGGAGGGATGCGACCCCTCTAAACTTTACGTCAGAATGACGTTATCAAGTTCGCATTCCGCAAACCGTCAATACCATAGTACCGTTTTTACCACCCGTTATGATATCTGATTTTCATTCACGCGGTGTTTGGCTCAGTAAAACGAGTGACGTAATAATGTTGGTACTTAATTTTGATAGCCAATGGAAAGAAGAAAGAAAAACTCTAAGCTATCCTGTGGTACAAGTGGTCCGTGACCACCTCCCTCGGGATTTTGTTACACAACGGATCAGGTAGAAATGGGTAAATGTTTTCGTCACATAGAAGGGCCTATTTTATGATTTACAATAATTTTGCCCAACCGTTTTTTTTCCTTTTTATTTGAGATCAAATGAAACATATCTATAAAGGTTATATGTCTTTATCCACAAATGTGCCCAAGAATTTGTGTGAAAAGAATTGTTCTACTGTAAATATGATGGCGTGCTTATCATATTATTTTGATTACATGACAGCACGGATGTGAGCAACATTACCTTTTTTACGAAAGTGTAACCAAAACCAAACGTGTAATTTTTGAATTCCTTGCCAAAGTAATTTTCTCCTCCGGAAAGTTGATCAAATTGAAGCTTCTTCTAACGGTGACTGTGGTTTTATAGTTCAAAGTACTTAAAAGTGGCGTTTTGCGTTTCGTGATGGAAACTTTATTCCCAAATTTCAGGTTGATCCGATCTTCGGTGTTGTTCTTATGAGCAAACGCGTGTATAACAGTGTCACCTAGGCCATTGTGCTGTGATTTCTGTCCTTTTACGGACAGAAAATACATAAATTATGCACTGCGCACTGCACTACCGGTCAATCGCGCTTAACCCTCGCTACCTGAGAGCCAATTTTTTGTAACAAACTCCCGAAGGGGGGGGTTGGGTTACACCCCCCCCTGTGATTTTTTCGTTACTGAACACCCCCGATCCCTGTAAATTTGGTACCACAGGATAGCTTGAGTGTCTTCTTCCATTGGTACCAAATAAGTACTAACATCCCCTTATGACGTCACGTCACCAGAGTCATAGTTTGAGGAAGTTACGAAAATATGAATATAGGGTGGGAAAATTGATATTTCGCAATTTTAGCGACTTCAAACACCCTATTTAGCTCTAAATGAATTTCTTATATAAAACTAGTCATTTCCCATCAAGTAGAGTCAAAAAAAAACCCGCAGTAAAATCCTTATTTTCCTAACCTTTTTGGCGAAAAATTGAATTTTTCACTGGTGTGTCTATGTAAATGGCATTTTTGCTGACATGCGAACTTTATGACGTCATTGGTGAGTAATGCTAGTCATGTTTGGTACTCATTTTGGTATTAACGGAAATAGGAGGACCATAGCTATCTATGGGGACCAAAAATCAAGTGTACGTGATGCTTTCGGTGTTGTGGTAGGGCATTGGTACTTCTCTTCAGAGGGGGGGGTGGTTAACCCCCCCTATCGATCACCTTGGGATCAACCCTTGTATCTTAACCTATCACCCCGGTGGATGTTTGTTTTTGGATTAAAAGGAGCGGAACATGTCTTCAATGACAATACATTAAATAATTTGGCACAAAAAAAGGGGGTTTAGCCAGCCGTGGAAAAACACATGAAGGGGGGGGGGGGGTGGTAACCAACCACCCCCCCTTCGGTAGACGAGGTTTTAAAGGAGATAAAAATCTGCTGATGTGTTCAGGTAAGTTGGAGGACGAGGTGTGGATGACAAAATCAATAACAAAGCAGTGTGGTCTACCTTTGAAAAACATAAAGAGACATTACTATACAAATAAAAAAGTATAAAGATGATGAGTAAATAAGCGTATTATCTAGTCACTATGAGTGAATGTTACCCACCCAACAATGCGTGAAGTTTACTAGGATTTTACTCCACATTTGAGGATACAGTGTGTAATACCCTTATTTATGCCTTATTTTTAGAGGGAAGTCAGTACCAGTAATCATGTAATGAGGTAGGGAGGATATTCATCCATATTTCACGAATCTCCGTGGCAAGATGATACTTCGCTTAGATTAACATGTGAATTAATAACCTGTCAATATGTCATGAAATACGATTACATCCAAAATCCAAGGATTATTACCATTTCATCCCTAGCAGATTTTAATAGATTAATAACACAATAAATATAATATAAAGTTGTTTTTGAGTGCTTTCAATAACAAGGAGATGGGAGGAGAGAACCCTGACCTCAGACTATACTTTACCGGGGGGGGGTGTTTCTCAACACAAAGGGTAGGTTTGTTGTTACCCATGCTCGTCCTAGGGGTTCTGACAGTTGACCCCTACGGGACCAATTTTCAGTGAAATATACCCCTAAACGTCCCAGTAATTCAGTTAATTATACCCTTTTCGGTGAGCAAAAAAAATCTCCCCTAATTGGACCAATTTTGCGGTTCATTATACCCCTAGCGGGCCTGCTTTCAATACGTGAATAAAAAATAACCTTTTAAAGCACCATATGAATTAGAACATACACACTTGTACTACTGTAAGAAAAATTTCACACACTGCAGGGCTATTTTACTGACATGTTAAGTTAATTTCCCCATGTTTTTCAATGAGCCAGTCCAATCTTACCATGAATTTGATCCCCTAGCGGGACTGAACTGATTGTTTTGCACTTTTGATACCCTATCGATAGTCCCGCAATTTGCAGCTAGTCCCTCTTTTTTTGGAACGAGCATGGTCGCCGACCAAACCCAAGCACCCCCCGTGATAACTTTATCATACCAAATAGGCGGACCTCATAATATAACGCCGATTAGCATTCAATTCCTATCATTGAGATTGGTTTGTGATAGTACAGAATATCCAGAATGTTCAATTTGTGCCTTATTTGTCGACTGCTTGCTCATTTTTCCTTTTGGGTATTGTCAAGCATTTTACTTAAAATTCCGCCATAAGAGAATAAAATAAGAATCAACAACCTTAACAGACAAGCGGGTCGGATGGTCGACCCCACTCTTGCGAACCAAGGAAGGCAAGTTGCTACTTACAATTCGTTGATCACTGGAAATTTACGGGAATGTTTTAATACTTGTAAAATTTCAAGTTTGACAGGGTGAGCACATGGGGAAAATAATGTGACCAACTCTCGGTGCACCTTTAAATTGATCGAGGTAATTTGTTTCAAATTAATTACAAATTTTATCATAATTCCATAAAAAATCAATCAAATTCAAAGATGAATATGATTGAAAGTTTAAAACAGATTTGAAATTTGGTTGACTATGACGATGATGGGCGGTTCTAAATATAAATTCTCATCCCAATTTTTAATGTTATTCAGTAAAAGGAATTCTTAATTCATGTGAAGTTACTCACTGAAAAGCCAATGAGGCAGTGTATTTCTAATTCCGAATGTTACTACTAATATAGTGAAGAAATTAGGTATGGATCTTAATTAAGGTGGCGTTAATTTTATCCTGTTGTTCGTTCATTTCATTTATTAAACGTATCAGCCAATGTAATAGTTATGTAGATACGAAAAATATAAATGCAATATACCATACCATGTTCATTAGTCTATATTTCTAATCGAAACAAAGACTCGATTGATTATAATTAGGTGTTTAAAAGAAAGAGGACATACACTCTACAAAATAGGGCAGGTTGGATTTCTTTGCATTAAACAAAGAGAAATGACTTGTACTGTGAACACACCCAAAAACTCGCTATAAAATGTTTAGGAAATATGCACGGTAGTCACTTAGATCCTATTTTTTCCATTATATTGAAAGTTAATCCAATACGAATTGAATCCTTATAATACAAAAGGATTAAAACTCATTAAATCTGTTTTTATTAGGGGCAGTTTTCAAAACTCAACCGCCCGTTTACCGTTTTAGAAAATCGGGTGCTGACACGCAGATGCTGTATCGAGGAGAGCGCCAGACCAGCTGTGTTCAAGAATGTGACGATAATGATCAGTGGGATTATGCGGACACATTCTGAAAACACAGCTCGGCTTGGGCGCTCTCACTACATACCGCAGTGCATTGTAGCATGCCACCGTTTTCTAAACCTCGTACGTAATATTGTTTCATGTCGGAACTTACCTAAACGTTATCTCAACACGTTATTTAACCCATCATTACTTTAATTGTAGAGCCGTGATTACCAATTTGTCTTCTCTGACTCCAGCCAAAGTCACATCTGGATAACAAAATACTCAATAACTTTATTATAATATAATATAACGCCTGCTTAACTGATAGCAGGTATATGGAACGCCATCTCTAAAACCACAGACAAAGAGAACTAGTCTGGGTTGACTGATTTTAACACTTTACGGCATAAGGTCCTCTGCCCTTAGTTGGTGGCATAACTGGGCCCCCCTCGAAAACCACTTTGCCGTTGGAATTTTGTTACGAAAACTCTGGCATTGATGGGGACATCAACAAGACACAAAACAGAAAAAAATGGAAAGTTTTTTTTTTTTTTTTTTTTTTAAGTCAGAAAAAAAAAACATTTATGACACCCAGTATTTCTTTCCCGCCGAAAAATAAAAAATCACATTCCCGAAGGACATTTTCCCTACCAAATGGCTCATAAATTAGGCCATAAATACACTTACATGCTGGTGGAAAAAAATACTCCAGTGACGATTAAGGCGCAAAACAATTTGGAATAGCGCCTTAAAATGCTTATTTTTGCTAATATTAAAAAAAAACACCGTCACAGCCGATTTGAATTTTTGTCCACAAAAATATGCGCAATGATATTTAGGTAATACATAAAATCTTGGGAAGAATAATTTAGCGTTAAAACATGGCGCGCAAAAAAACAAAAATCTTGGCCCACATGGACTCCCCTAAAGGTGGGTTCATACATCGTCGGCAGACGTCTACAGATGATAGCCTTTCGAATATGGCATTTTCGAACGCGTATGGTCGACACCGGCGCGCAAAGCATGTTCCAAAGATAGCGCTTCGATCGACGTCTGCCGACTGAAGATGAACCCACCATAATGAATCGTCATGCTGATGCCAAACAATTTTGAAATTGTGAAAAAATGGAACAAATATTGAGTTCTTCGTCGGGTATAGGTGACTGCAGGACCTGGCGTTTAGAGTAAAACAATGCCACGCTGTATTTAATGAAGAAATGACGATAACTAAATACAAAAAACAATAAAAGGATAAGCCAAATTAAAGATGGACGTAGAGATTTGCAATTTGAAATATCATTTTTTTTTATGTAGTTATTAAACATAGTGGTCTAGAACTTAAAGAATGGTCACATAAAATGCGACTCCAAAGTTAGAGATGAACGGATTTTCCGTTTAATGCAGTAAATTCTGCACAGTATAAATTGCCATAGAGATCAGTGTATAACAACATTTCCGGACCCGGAATTTAAACAAAAGTTGTGGTTTACTATAAGAGAGACTTCGATTTGAGCTTACTTATTTCACACAGTGATTAGTATATGGACAAGTATTGTGTCTAGCAAAAATACGATTTGTTTGAAACATTGAGTGCGCCCTTATCCAGAACATCTATGAATCACCCTTGAAGGAATGCTAAACAACAAATTTGTGACTGATGTGCGAAGTTCAAACCATGGCATGCAAGAAATATAGCGGATATGTTGAGATGGTTTGACTGAAATTTCATATATAAATCACGTCAAACGTTTATAGTTATAGATCATGTTGGTTATAATAAGGCGATTCACAACAAAATGTGGCAAATAATTTACCACTGATGCTAATAATCGAAAGTCAACACGCGGCGCAAAGTAGGATGATGCGTTCGTCTGGACCGAAATTCCATATTGGTGCCAATATCAAAATACTTCAAAAATCCTTGCTCTTCGGGAATATGATACAAATATACTATAGGTTAAACAGATGCGTTTTCTTATTTTAGTCATCATTTTGTTATCATGCATAACATAAAACATAATCATATTGTATGATAAGTCAGGTGCAATAAAAAAACATGATCATAATTATTGGAATTGATATGAACATATTCAACACGAACATAATAGTATTTGTGTAATAACCGTATAGCATATTACACCAAATACTCACATGGCCTGTTATAATTGAGTCATATTACGTTGTGGAATAGAAATACCCGATAATAAAAAGGCTGTCGGTATTTACTTTTTCTTGGCTTTGAGTGAGAACTGTATTTGAGCACAGTAAAGAAAATAAGGGCGTGATTTGTTCGCTATAGAACAAAGAAGGGGAAGGATACACATGGTTTAAATTCAGGTGTACCATTAAAATTTCGAGCATTGCCCTTCATACAAGTTTTAATAACTCTCCCAGATTGTTAATGATGGAAAATCAGCAAACTAAGAAGTGTTTTTTGAATGACAGGAATAAAATGCCAAAAAATGTCAAAATGTGGCCATTTGTTTTTAACGATTTTCTTCAAAGCCCCATGTGAATTCATTGCGTGATTACTTTTCTAAAATTTATATTTTTTTAGCTCATATCCATTGGTATTTAAAAAAGCATTCGATCAGTGAATATTTCCAACCATTGGGACATCGCTCGTATTTCTTAAAAACTGTTGGAAGTTGCTGCGGCCAAAGTATGCGATCTTGGGGCAAGACAACTTTACCACGCTTGCCTAACTCCCTAGGTGCCATAGCTGAGGCGTAGGCTGGAAGCTAACGACGGACTCGTTGTGCGGAGTGTAGTGAACTAACGACAACAAAAATCACAAGGAAGAGTCTGCGTCCAAACTATATGAAAGTTGGGCAGTAAAATTCAACCGTTTCCAGTATTGTACCAATTTCCGTGGCTGAAACATTAGCTTTCTATGCCATTTTTATAGGTCTTTTATCGATATTAGGAAAGATATGGCAGCAAAACCTTTCTATCCAGTACCGCCGAGAGGGGGGTCAAAGGGGGTAATTGGACCCCGGGCCCGGGGTCCTAGGGCGCCCGTAAAAGTTCAGCCTTGCTGTGCGACAAAAGTCAGAGAGGGAGAAGTGAGAGATGGAGATGGAGAGAAAGAGAGAGCGAGAGAGAGCATTGGCGGATTACAGGGGGCCCCGTTTCCCCTCCTGCGAGAATGATACCTACTTACGTTGACAAAATACACTGTAATCAAGAATTTCCTTTTTTTTCGCGCTACGCGCTGTTAATAAATTTAGTGCGGGCCTCTCTTGGTTTGAGGAAAATTTACACAGAAAAACAATTAAGGATTGTTTTGTAAAACGGTTGGCCATGAATTATAAGTGGAGTACATACCAATGTTAAAATTGTTTCTATCAAAAATACATGAAAAAGTGTTTCGGAAAGTGAAATGCAAGGGTTCCTAGCCTCGTGCTTGCACCCACCCGGGCCGCTTCATATTTGAACTCTCCATGAACACTTTTTTATATTTTATATTTGAAACAAGTAACTAAAACCATCAGCCTATATTTTACTTTTTAAAAAACAGTTTATCATACCTCTATCATAAAAGTGAAACCACCTACAAATTTCCAGGGGGGGCAATTGTATTCAAAAAGGATATGATGTGTGAACAAGGACTTACAAATTGCACCCTAAACAAGTATTTCCACCAACTAAAAAATAACCTAAACAAGCATTTTGTGGTTTGTCTACCATAACACAAGTCTTGTCATCAGTTTTTGCTACCCTAAACAAGTATCAATGCATTGTGGATAAATACTACCCTTATTAACTGGCTGTGCTCCTGTGCTTTACTTCCAAATTACAATATTTTTTATGATTGTGATCTCGCGTACATCACAATTTCAGGGTTACGAAAAAAAGCATACCTTTTTTTTCCATATTTTGCTGTTTTGACACCATAATCAATGTACGCGCGTGCGTACATCGCCTGTTGGAAAAAAAGATACCCTTTTACGCGTTTCTTGTTCACGCATCATATCCACTTTGAATACAAGTGCCCCCCCCCCCGGGACAATTTCTATTTGTTTCATCAAATTTTCATGAGAAAATTTGTTTGGAAAGGAACATTGTAAGTCTCAGCGCTTTTCGCGGAGGGGGACACCCCCTCCCGCACCCACCCCTGGGCAGTCTCCATAAACCAAATTAAAACAAAAACATTTAAACCACCCATTAAGTTGCATCGATCAACTTTACATTATACAGTATCCAACACTCCGCGCGCGTCATGGCCGATTCGGCAGCCACTGCCAAATTCAAATCCCCCCCCCCCCCCATGGGGTTCTGGAAAACGAAGTTGGTAAAGGGGGCCCGTAACTCCAAGTCCCCCCGGGCCCGCAATTCTCTCAGCGGCCCTGTTTCTATTCGTAGAGTCATCTTTTAAAAGCAGATAATCTTGCTCGAAGACCAATGTCGTTATTCTTACACAGCTCTTTATTATCATAGTTCTCCAATGCAAAACTTAAGCAAACTTGTTAACGATAAAATCCATATCAATCACTTCATTTCGATTTGGCGACAGATATGTCTTTTAATCCATCTGTCGCATGTTGTTATCTGCTAAGAATCAGCAACCGAGTTGATGCAATGTATGAATTGCGCATATGCCGTCAGTTGCTCACGTTATAGTATAGTGGAAGTAAGATAAGCAAATGGTGAATTCTATGACGGAAAACTAGCAATTGCCTGCTCTTTCCAGTTAAATTGTGTGCAGATTCAGGAATCTCTGTACTTTGAGGAATGGTGGCTTGCAATATCTATTGTAACGTTACTGTCTTTAAAATGTCGAGAGAGGGGTTACGAGGACCCCTCAAGTAGGTGAGTGTGGCCTTGTAGGCTATCTTGGCTTAGGAAAGTGCTGTTATAGATAGGTGGTGATGGCTTTTCACTTTTTATTTTATTGAGATCATAGCATTTGCGTTCATACACTGCAATGCGAAAACATTTCAAAGTTCTTTAAATATTGAATACAATGTTTTCTCAATTCTAAAGATATTGAAGCAGCTTTGGCACATTTTCAGAAAATAATGGACATTTCTTTCTTCAATTTGCTACTCGCAAATGAATAGTCCCGCCATTGCAAGTAGATATATATTCTATACATAAAAATAACATAACCAAAACATAGGGCCATTAAAAGAAGCTAAATATATCCAAGGGAATTTTTAGGCTAATTTTAATTTAACAACTGTGTTCTATTACAAAGAATACCATAGACTCGTACTCATTCAATTAAAAAAAACCACAATGTCACAGACCCCCAAACACGGCGTGGCCGTTAGATTCAACTCTAGCGTGTGTTTTCGCTTGTTACACGCCATTTCCTTTCCCGCATCGTCTGCTGAATTAGATGTCGCCCCGGCGACATTAATTAAAAAATCGTTCTGGTTTCCCATTAATCGCGCTGATTTGGGCTTAATATTTCAGGTGAGGGCTAATGTATATAAAAGCATTCCAGCCATAGCAAAAATACAATTTGAAAAATCTAAGAGGGTGCACTATTTTTCAATGTGCCAGTGTCTCTTCAAAAGATGGTATTTTTAAAACACTACCTTAATAGTATGTGCTTAGAATCAACATGTCCTTGTTCATGTACAAAACCCGATTTGACTTGTTTTTTTTCTCTGTAAAAATCATTCCATCTCTCGGCATTGGTGAAAATGGCCTAGAGGCTGTCGACACTCTGAAGGAAAGGATTAACTTGTATTGTACCAGCACTTGTGATAAGTTGTTAATTCTGCGATGGATTTCTCCTCGGCAAGTGGTAATTTATTCAACCGGTAAGTTGTTAGACAAGCCAGTACAAGATATAACAAATGCTGTATCTGTAACAGTTACGGCATGGTTGTAACGGGAGGGTTTTGAGCCCCCTTAACCTTTATCAAGATAAAGCTTGCTTAACGCTGCACCAGATTGAAAAACAAGGGCGCAAATTTGTGTTGATTTTGATCTGGCGATTGAAGGCATATTTTCAGAACCAAAGTCGCGATTTCACAGTTGACATGTTGGTGCATCGGAAGTAATGGGTTCTTTACTGTGGGGCCGGTGTGAAAGTAATTATAGTCCGGCAGGTATAATAGTTCGGGCGCCATCATAGACGGACAACGGATAAAAGCGTGAAACTAAGGTGCGTGAAGAGTCAACAAATCGAGTGCCCTATTCTACCGTTGTAGGCGGACGTGAGGCCGGAGGACTATATCTCCTGCCACACCTTCAGAGGAGAATGGAGTCAGAGAGAAGATTTCAGTAGCTTCCCCACAATGCATTGCTTCCATTTGGAGGTTTTGTACAGGTATAAGGCCATAACGTATTGCCGCAACCGCCGTTGCGGACAATTTCGGCAACGCGTTGCGACATTTCGGCAACGCGTTGCGAGAAGTAGCAACGCGTTGCGGCGTCGGCCAATTAAAAGGACGAATTTCTGTGACGTATTTCAAAAAATAGACCCACAACGCGTTGCACAGTATCTAGCACGCGTTGGGAAAACTCACAACGCATTTGTCAAGCCTTCACAACACGTTGCGACATTCACAACGCGTTGCGAAGGTGCACAAGCCATAAGGGTCATAACGTATTGCCGCAACGCGTTGTGAGAAAGTAGCAACGCGTGCGAAGTCGTAACGCGTTGCGACGTCGGCCAATCAAAATCATGCATTTCTATGGACGATTCAAAAAAAATGATCCACAACGCGTGCGGCAATACGTTATGCCTTTATGGCTTCACAACGCGTGCAAGCCTTCACAACCGCGTTGCGTGCGACCTTCACAACACGTTGTAAACTTCACACAACGCGTTGTGTGAAGCACAATGGGTCATATCGTATTGCCACAACGCGTTATGAAGGTTTGCACGCGTTGTGAAGGTCGCAACCGTGGGTGAAGGTTTGCCAAACGCGTGCAAAGTATCTAGCAAGCGTTGGGGGTATTTTTAAAACGTCACAGAAATTCTGATTTTGATTGGCCGACGTTCGCAACGCGTTTGCGAAATGTCGCAACGCGTGTGCTGCTGACTTCTCGCAACGGTTGCTACTTCTCGCAAAACCGCGTTGCTACTTCTCGCAACGCGTTGCAGCAATACGTTATGGCCTTTATGGCTTGACGATACAGGTAATGATGTGAATCGGTAGTGATGAAACAGTCTAATTGACAGTAACGATCACAAACTTGCATTTAAGGAGTGTTTCCTCTATAACTATTCACATGACTACCTGCACAAAATACTTCCAATGGAAGCAATGCATTGTGGGAGCTACTGATATCTTTCTAATTGCGTCAATCTCACAATGCAACAGTTCTGGGAAATTCACTCAATAAGGTTATGTGATCCCACAAAAATCACATTCTTAACACATAAAAAAACTCGGACTTTTACACTCATTTTAGCCCACCAAGCGTTAGTACTTAGCAATTTTTGGCATAATCATGAAAGTCTCGTGGTTCTTACACCTTCTTGAACAATTTTATATCCCTAAACTGAAACCATTTTTTTTTTGTTTTTTGTTTTGTACAATACAAGTAGACACATGCAATTTATTGGGGATTTGTTCAAAAAACCCAAAACTGCTGCTTTTGTGATGTTGGCATGCGTGGTTTAGATGCGTGTGCTAGTCGTGTGCAAGGGGGTGACGCCATTCCAAAAAAAAACAGTCGTCCGTGCTGGGATTTTGAATATTGCACGGAATAATTATTAGGTTTGGTGGGTATACACACTAATGTC
>JAMKCH010075082.1:0-18323 GCA_023653785.1 Ophioderma brevispina
TTCTGCCCGTCTGTTCAAAAATCAACTCTTTTAGGACAAGCAAGAATTCGTGAATGGCCCACAATGAAGGCATATACATATACTTGTCTGGTCTGAAGTAGTACGTGACGACGTGCCGAGTATACTAGTGCTGCCTTACGGTGCGGAGTGACGTCAGTTAAAATTGGTTACGGCACGCGCTGCTTCGGTGTAGATGCGTATTGAATATCGAAACGTCTCCTACTAAGGGTTCCCCAAACTAACGTCCCTCTAATATTCTGGAACTGGATTTTAAAGAAATTTTTAAATGGTATTAAAGAGAGGAAACATATGCCCTCCCCACAAAAGTTGTGTGCTTCTTAAAGAGCACGTTTGATAATCAACCACCTCTCCCAAGATGCACAGTGTAGTATTCAAAGGCCCAAAGTCCCAACAAAAAGCGATATACAACGGCCTATTCATTTTTGTTTCTTTTTATTTTAGAGTTTCTAGTAAGCTTAAAACATTAACGCATATACAAACATAAACAACCACTACAAGTGCGCGCCAATAAACACAATGCGATGACAAGCATTACATTCAATCAGTATCATCGGAGATGAACAGAAAATGATAAGCTTAAAATTGTGGTGGGATGGACGGAATGCGGTTTACCTTCTGAGAATTGATGGAGGAGTGCGAGTATGGCGACGAATGGAGAAGTACGTAATGAGGAACTACTTGCAAGGTGTAGAACCACACCAGGTGAATATGTTATGACGTTTGTCCTGGATCCGCAGCTGGTTACTAACTCTGACTGATCAGCGATTTGTTGGTGAATGTCCTACCCCACACTCATTCGAATGGAGAGCAATTGATATGAACTTTCTCTTTCATGCAGGAAATGCCAACTTCGCCATACTAAATCAATGTCCCACAACCAGATTTTCCTTAAGAGGCATGGGATGTCACCATCAATTGGCTAGCCAATCACCTTATCCTAACCCGTAGAGTACCTTTGGGATCAGGTGAAATGTAAAGTATGATCGACACAGAAAGACACACGACACTGGCTCAACTTGATGGCATTATCCGCAGGGCATGGAACCACTTTCCTCTGCACACATCTCATCGGTAAGCAGTAGCCGTTCAACACTACAATGATGTCATCCAGTGCAAGATGAGGAAACAATTGTCTATTAAGTCTCAACCTCCCCCCTGAATTTTGAGTTGAACAGGCATTTTCAAACAATACCCCCCCTTCCTTGAAGAAAGTGCAATATACAAAGTTACTTCACTTGATACTACTGAGAATTTACATCTTACAATCCATTATTTTTGTTTTGTTTCGTCTACGTATCTGTCTTGTTTTTATTTCTTTGCTTATGTGTCTGTTTTGAAGCTTATTTACCGTATATGCATTGAATAGAAAGAAATTATAAAAATCAAAAAACCAAAAATTTATAAATATAAATTAATTTCCTTTAGACTTTGAATATTGCACAGTGCCACTTTGCAATATTGTGGGGCAAAGTGTTTGTTTTACAAAAGAGCTTTTTGAAAAGAAGGCACAACAAGCTTTAGTGGCCAAGCCAAATGTGGTCACTCTCCATCCAAAGCTTTTTTACAATTTTTCTAAACATCCAGTTGTTAAAGTATGCAACGAAGCCCACTTCACTAGCAGGTACCTGTTATAACTGCCTCCTGTATACACTGTATACCGTGCTATACAGTCAGTACCAGGGACGGGTCCCACTGTTCCTTAACTTATTGTACACGCGTATTTTCAACCAAAACCGCTGGACGTAGGAATGTTTTCCTCTTTAACTCTAAAAAATATTGAAATACATTTATTATTAAAAAGGAAGGGCAAATGGGGCTGATTCGAACCCTGTGCTACCTGCATTAGTAAATCGAATGCTCTTATCCACTACACTATCGAGGGAGGATGGGGAAGGTATTGGTTTTAATCCTACATAATCTTTACGGAATAAAAAAGCGATAATACTATTGTAATAGGATAGCACTGTAATGCAGGATTACATTCAGTCGTGATAACAGGTAACATGCTTGAATAGCCAATGCACTAGTTAAAATTTATAACAGGTTCCTGCTATTAAATTGGTGGTGGACGACATATTCATTCTTGAATTTTAAGGGCGTGGTACCATGTTTTTTGGGAACCACCCCCTATATCCCGTTAATATTACTGGAAGAATTCTAAAATAAAGCCATTGATCCAGTGCAGCCAGGCAGTTGTTCCGCGGCTGTAAGATTCCATCACCGTATAATCAAAACAAAAAATATTGTAAAGAAGGAATTCTATGTATAACGCTATCCTGCTATTTCATCTGGTGTTTTTAGCAAAAACTATAACTTTTTGGGCCAACTGGTAACCAAAATACCAATATTTACTAAAATTTGCTAAAATATTTCCGTTTCAACACACCCACAATTTAAAATGGGACGACGAAAAGATTTAAACAATGGCTGGACATAAACGTTTGATATCTGGATTATCCTATTGTTATCTTAAACAAGAA
This sequence comes from Ophioderma brevispina, assembly GCA_023653785.1. Taxonomy (NCBI): domain Eukaryota; kingdom Metazoa; phylum Echinodermata; class Ophiuroidea; order Amphilepidida; family Ophiodermatidae; genus Ophioderma; species Ophioderma brevispina. Next base: position 2,502 of record JAMKCH010075082.1, read on the forward strand.
AAATATAGTGGTGTCATTTTTTCTCAAAATTGCAGTTAATAGGAATTCCAGATGGCTACCACTTGTGTCAATTGCAGTCATACGCCACTTTTAATCTGTATTGGTGGGGATATCTCTTTAATTTATAACAGTGAATGTATTTTCGTTTATCCTTGTGCTAGTCATGGCTGCATTTTGCATCGGATCTATTTATCCCAACAGTGACTCTTCTAACAAGACGTCCGCACACACTGCCATTTGCAACTCAAGTGTATCACGCAAATTGAATCTTTTCATGAAATTTAAAACACAAAATGTACTTCTATACTTGCTAAAATTACTTTGCATGTGCTCTCTTTCATTATCAAATAGGATATTGTGAGTAATTAAATTGCAGGCCTTCATCATTTTCATAGAAAACGAGATGATTTTTTGTTTTGCTTCATCACACTCAAATGTAGTAGAAGTCAAATTCAGGGGTCCCGTGACCATGGCGAGCAAAGGTTCGTTTGATACGGATTTTGTTACTTTGGGGTTATTTAAAACAAATGAGCTCTATGCCACTCCAAAGTGTGGGAAAATCTCCAGGAGACTGGAAAATTTCCAAAAATTATAAACATATGTAAGTGTCTTTTTGTGAATATTGATGCATAATAAGTCCTTCATGATTATTTTTTCATTTATGTCACTGCTATGTTAAATATATACAAATTGTTAGATAGCCCAGCCGTCCACCATTGAAGACGTTTGTTTAAAAATTTAGTGTTTCTTAGTGCTTCCGTGACCAGACTCCGTTCGAATTGTTGTTTGTTAACCTGGATACATATTACTATGTAGAAATCCAAAATGGCTGTCAGCGCCATTTCGGAATTATCAAATTGTTTATAATCTTGGTATCTGTGTAAAACATTGATTATGTCTTTTTGACAATTTGAGCTGAATCATTCTTCTGAAGTTATTTTTCATTAAAGGTCCCTCTTTACTGTGAAATCAAAGATGGCCGCCCTGGCTATATCATATTTTTACTAGTCCAAACCAGTTTTACCCTTTGAAGATGCTTAATATAATTTTCTAGTGTTTTCGGACCCGACAATCCATTCCCAGTGTAGTTTGTTAACGTGGGGGTTGCCATCTTGAAAATTTTTCCCAATTGTGGAATCTCTTGGACAAAGTAACTTATAAAAAAGAAAAAAAAAAAACAAACATGGAGTGTGTCTTTTTGACTAATTTGATGGCTATCTGTTGCAATCAATTATTGCATTGTTTTTGAGTACTGTGTTACCATAAATTCATTCCGTGTGTAATTTGTTTATTAAACATTACCATCACGATAAACAAATCCAAAATGGCTACGTCGGCCATCTTGGAAATAACAAAATTGCATATCTCTTGAGTAAAATACTTTTATTAAGTGTTGTTTTTGACTAATTTGATGATTAGGAGTTCATCTCAACACGTTATTCATTTCAAGTGAAATCCCATTGGATGACTTTAAGATGTGCCCCATCCCTTCCGCAACTTGTGTCCCCCCCGCCCGGACCACATCTTTGTCACTCGCACCATAGGGTACTATTCCCTATTCTATTCATCGCTGACTCTGATGTTTTTTATGGCAATATCTCACCCCTACCTTACTCTAAAAATATAAGCATAATAAATTAAAACTTCCTTGCCTGGATTCGGATTCGAACCTACGAGCTTATATTACAACGAGCGCCTATAAAGCGCAAACATAATCATGAATGTGACCTATTAACGAGTCGAAAAGATGTTTTATTCAGTTCAGTTTTTATTTCACCATCATAACTTATAAAAAAAACAATGTACAGTATAGCAGTATGCCCACTAAGAACAAGCTCGATAATGTGGTCACCCCTAATATGTGCAAGGAGACGATTACAAACAATAATACAGGACAGAAATGTGTGAGACCGGACAAACCACGTAGTACAGATAGATATTGCAGGTCCAAATGTCTATTGTAATTATCCAGGTATGGGGCACCTTCACAGGGGGTCAGTGGGTTAACATGGCCAGACCTGTCCCCAAGGACCACCGAGCGCAAAAGAGAATATAAAAGAATCACTTGCATGCATCTGAAATCCGCTGGAAGAACCGGGCGCGGCATGTTCATTCCTCTTCACGGTTTGCTGACCCGGAAGGGCAAACAAAAAACCGTCAACATGCAACATATCCTAATTAGTGCTGCAGCATCAGTTAAAAAAGGGCCCTAGATTTCTACCAAACCCAGGGCGCGAATAATAACCAATATTGCAATCCATAGCTAAAATTGATCATGGTTTGTGTGGTAGTTCATGAAAATACGTGATACAAAAAAAATAAATGATGGCCAATTTGAATAAACCCACATTTTCCAAAATGGCCGCCATTTTAAAGTAATACACTACTATGGTGACTTAGTGTCCGGAATCTAATGTTGTCTTGGTCAAGAGGTTCATATACAATTGCCAGAATTGTCCCGAGTCAGAGAAATTTAATATTACACGTCTATTTTTCAAGATGGCCGACATCTCGTCAAAGACAACCGTATATTTTCTTATTTATAACCCTTAATAAGAGGATTTGGTTCAAATAGTGTTTTTTCTCGGTCAAGCGTTCATAAAAGTTCACCCCAAAAAAAAAAAAAAAGGCCCCTCAAAACTGTATGATGATATAAAAGTGATGTTTATTTCATGTTGTCACTTTTTTCCTATATAGGCCCAAATATTTTAAACACAAGTACCCAAAAGTGTTAAGTTACTGCAATATCATAGCTTAGTGTGGCCTAAGTGATAAAATAATATTAACCCCGGATTCTTGATAATTAATACCAACACATAATCCTCATAACTCCCTCCTTACACTCCCTAACTGCGTTTATGGCCCCTATGAACTAAAGAGCCCCCAAAACATTGAATACCAATAGGTGTGCACGTGACATGACCATGTCATGGCTCGAAATTATGGGCATTTGACTCTTGACATAGCTTTAACAAGAATAATAGTTTCTATAAAGTAATAAAGCCCTAAATATCAAAATTCCCATGCAATTCCAGATAGATGGTTTTGGGTGAATACATATAGTAGTCAATGGGTGTCAAAATATGGGTGTCACATTGGTAATCCTTGAATAATATGACCACGACTCATCTGACAGTTTTGAAGAATATTGCTGTTGACGGACCTGTTAAAAACAATCCTTTACCTAAAAAACATCCACTTGGTCACCAAAATCGTCATCCTAGGTGCTGTATAGCAGCATGAGGTATAAAGGACTTTGCCCTTTTATATGTTGACCCATCCTTGGGGAAAATAGTGACGTATGAAAACTTCCATTACTTTTATATTCATCTGACAGTTTGTTACATATATTATTGAACTCCTGACCCATAAAATCTTTACTTGGTCCACAACAATAATCTTCATAGGCTATATATAGAAAATTAAGGTTTGTGTCAATAAAATGTCATCATCTTGGAATATATCGGCACATGCAACATTGTTATTTTGGGAATAGTTTTTATTTAGTCCTTGCCCAAAACAAAAAATTAGACGCAATTGTTTTAGTTGTTTTTTGGCGTTAGATGGCTTCCATTTTGGAAAATTCCGTCGTATGGCCATTGCCACCACTTTAATATTGTCATCCACCTTTTTCAATGTCAATTTTAGCTAGGGATTACAAATGTTATTTTTCCGACCCCGGTACCACTCTCCTAACTGGTTGTGTGCTGCAGCACTAAATTGGGCATTGACCTCCCCCCATGCATTCCCGTCCCCTGAACAGCCAAGCAGTCATGCAATGTGGTGTTACATAGGAATCTCCCCTTTAAACATGCTCTAGGGCAAAATACACAGACTCCCAACCCGCCCAACGATGATATGTCCCCCCCGCTTTACAGTACCCCCCCCCATGCATTGTAAGTATTACAGATACTTTGTCAATGAATAAGCGATTGAATGTAACTTTAGGCCCATAAAAAATAAGTATTGTCTCTCGTAGCAATTCCCTATAGAGTGGGAGGGAGAGCTGATTTAAATTCCATTTTTAAAAATAAATGACACTAAAGAAAGAAATAAAAAAGCCATTTACCCCCTGACAAATATATAGAACCACACCCAACTAAACCCCGCATTAGGCCACCCCCAAAATACCTAATAAAATAAAATCCGTAATCTATAAATCAAATAAAAAGGACTGGACTTATCCAAATAGATATGTAGGGAGGTCTGCGAGAACTATAATTTTAAACTATTCTTTGTGTTGCCTACTTATAACGGATTAATAGAATAAGTTTTAATGTATTAGAGACAAGATGTGTTGAGTGTATCTCGTTTTAAATAAATACTTTTTTTGAATTTTTGAATTTCTTATAACTTCGGCATACTGTGCCACAAGCACGGACGGTCACCTGTCTTTTTGATCGTATGTCGTGCAAAGCCATGCCTAAAGTAACGAGGGCGTAACCAAGTGTGGCTCTTCTAGTGCCGTCGTGTGGAAGGCACTTGCTTTTGAACAAAAAATATTAACCTTTAAGGGAAGATTATGATTTAATAAAATGGTACATAAACACAGCTTTAATACAATTTATGAATATCATAAGAGTATTGTAACTTTGAGAATAACGGTGGGGAGTGAGCAATCCATGGAGCATTAGTACAGAAGTCAATAATTTCCTTTCCTTCTGTTTGATATGAACACTTTGCAGGTTACCATTATTAGAAACACCCATACAATGTTACAATAACTGGAATATACTGAAGCAGAAAGTTCTATAGAGAGAAAAATAGTGTAAAATGCGTTACATATTTAGTATGTGATACCAATCAAGCACTGGTCTATAAGAATAAAACCGAAGAAATATAGTATAGTCATCAGTGATATGGTAATGTCACAATATTGATATTCAAATTATGATAACTATCGTTGCTGGTATCTGTGTTTTTTAACATCACGAGAATTGGTTTTATATATGTAAAGATAATTTTATTACATTTAAACCAAATAGCAATATTCATAAGCTCCTTATTAACAACAGTAATAAGTTGATCCAAATCTGGTCAGATATTACAAATTTTCATCATCATAGATAAAAAAAATTTGGGAAGAGTAAAAATATCATTAGGTAGATAATAAATAGCATGAGAGTTGAGGGGCCCGATGGGACACCGCAGATGCTAGGATTCATACAGACTCTTGATATCAATGAAACTAATTTGCTTTCTATTGTGATAAGTAACCTCCTAAACCTTTCGAAGGCAATACCTCACGAAGACTATAGGATATAATTTGTCAATGAGAATAGCGTGGTTTAATAGTAGCGAATGCTTCGGAGATCCAAGAAAATTCCATCGGATGAATGTTTGTTTTGTCAAGTCCTTGTGGCAATTTCACTCTAACTTTCCAAACAGCCATATGCGATGAATAATTCTTTCTTTCTCTTTCTAACGCCATATTGCTCAAATTGGCGAAAATTTTTAGAGTACTTATGATCGAAATAAAATCATAAAGGCGTTTATGAATAATTCGCTCGAATAATTTAGAAATCTGGGAGTACAGATATAGGCCGATAATTACCGAGCAAATTAGGATCCCCGACGACCCGATTTAATTATCGAACCACCTTAGCAATTAAGTGTGAAGAAATATACCAGTATTATATCAAAAATTGACACAATGGGGTTTATATAGAATTATAACATCTGTTAATAATACCAGTTTCAAACCATCGTAACCAGGACTTGATTTGATTGATAATTTAACAAAGTTCCGAAAATTTCATTATTATCAATGTTAGGAAAAATAAGGGAGTTAAACATGGCGATTTAATTTATTCTATAGTTCATTAAAACCAGGATTTCCTGTCAGAATTTTGTCAGCAGATTGGGAACCGATTAGCGAAGTGGCATAACTAAAATATACGTAACAATCGTTCATTTAGTGATAAAGCAAGGGATTTTGTATATAAGCATGAGCAATATATAATTAGAAGATTTGAGATCATGACCACTTAAACTTTTACCGCCCTGAACCGGTTTTTGGCAGCCATTTTTCAAAATGCCCACCAAAGTTGCTTTTCACTGTTTATCCACATGCATAACGCTTCACAATGCTGGTGATATGATGGCTAAATGTTATTTCAATGGCCTAGAAAATATTAAGGAGATGACATTTTTAAAGAGTGACAACGAGGTTTATGGAGATAAAGGGGTAATTTTAAATCAAACGGTTCAATCTTTCAAAATGGCCACCAAAGCATTTTATGTTTGGTTATTGTTATATACCCCTACCCTCACAATTTTGATTAAAATATTCTTTTCTCAATTTTATTTGAGAAAAGATTCTCACAGGAAAAGCACTTGGTTTACTATAAAGGAGAAAGGGAATACCCCTAGTTTTTGTTTTGCTAACTTGCACCTATTTAGATTGCACAATAAGGGAGTGTGGAATTCCCCAAGAGGTAACTTAGAAGCTTGTTTTATCTTTTCAGATCAAAACCATTGTAAGATCAGGGAATGCCCCACAAAGTTTATATTTTGGAAAGTGATGTGATTCAATGAAAGTACTTTCAAATGTGGATTTCAATTGGTCGCTAGTGCAGGGTTTGTTTATGCATGATTCTGTAGGTAATATCAATTTTAAGATTGGGTCTTGTGAAGTCAGTGTATATATATGGAGATTTGAGCTAAGCCTCGCCGTCAGCAGTTTTAATCAGCTATACAGTATGATCTCGAGTTTTAGCTACAATAATGGAGATTTTTTATGCTTCACACCAGTGCCAGGATTTATTATATGTGCAATTCCAGTGAGCAGAGTGCTGTAAGTATTCTACTGTAGTCTTTTAAGCCTAAGTGCTGGGATCAAAATAGATTCAAATGGTGGACAATAGAAATCGTGAAGATTATCAAATTGGCGTGATACTGTGGATTTATTTCGTCGAGGACTTAATTTATCCTTGTCGTCTTGAAACTGCTGGACAAGATTACCTTCGGAACGGAGAAGATTCCTGGGAATATAATACCTGGATGAGTTTTGTATGAACTTGTGGCGCTGTCATTTTGGACTTCACTGTGAGTACACATCCTCGTTGAACTGCACCGCTTCTGTGGGACATTACTGGACATTCTTTAGACAATAATTATAACATATTGTGTGTAATTGTGAATTTTACTACATATATAATGATGTCCTCCAGAGTCCAGTATGTCCACAAGAAACGTGGCAGTTCAACGATGTCCTCACAGGAAGAGTCCAAATGACAGCGCACAGTTCATACAAAACTCCTCAGGTATATCTTCCCAAGGGAATCTTCGCATCGAAGGTAATCTTGTCCAGAAATTCAAGACGACAAGGATAACTTAAGTCCCTCGACGATAATAAATCGCAGCATATCAGTCCAAGATAATCTCACGATTTCTATCTGTCCCAAATTTGGAATCCTATTTTGGATTCCCAGCACTTTCGGCTTCAAAGACGACAGTAGAAATACACGCACTCTGCTCACTGGAATTGACATATAATAAATCCTGGCACTGTGTGGGAAGCATAAAATCTACCATTATTGTAGATAAAACTAGCTATCGCATACTGTATAGCTGATTACAACTGCTGAACGGCGAGGCTTAGCTCAAATCTCCATATATATACTGACTTCACCAAGATCCCAAGTCTCAAAAAGATATACCCTACATGAACATGCTAACATAACCTGCACTAGCTGACCAATTGAAATCCACATAATTTACTCTCGAATCACATCACTTTTCCAAAAAACTTGTGGGGAATTCCCGATCTTACAATTTTTGATCGAAACATAAACAGCTTCAAGTTTACATTTGGGAATTCCCCACTTCCCTTATTGTGCAATCTAAAGCGTTGCAAGTTAGCAAAACAAACAGGGGTATTCCCCTTTCCCTCTCTTTTATAGTACACTAAGTGCTTTTCCTGTTGAGAAATCGTTTCTCAATAAAATTGAGAAAATATATTTTATCAAATTTTGAGGGAATTAACAATAACCAATAAAATGCTTTTGGTGGCATTTTGAAATGAGATGAACGTTTGATTTAAAATTACCCCTTTATCTCCATAAACCTTGTTTTCCTTTACAATGTCCTCTTAATATTTTCTAGGCCATTGAAAAACATTTTAGCCATCATGGCACCAGCCATTTTGAAAGCGTATGCCTGTGATAAACATTGAAAAGCAACTTTTGGTGGCCATTTTTGAAAATGTCTGCCAAACCCGGCAGGGGTAAGTTTAATGGCTCTGATCTCGTCGCTCATTATATATTGCCCTGCTTATATACAAAATCCCTTGCTTTTATACTAAATGCACATGTTACGTATATTTTAGTTATGCCGCTTCGCTAATCGGTCCCAATCTTGCTGACCACAAATTCCTGCAGGAATACTGGTTTTGAACTATATATAACATTAAATCGCCTGTTAACTCCCTATTTTTCCTACCCATTGATCATAATGAATTTGGATACTTTTAAATTACTCAACTCAAATTCAAGTCCTGTTCGATGGTTTGAAACTGTTATTATTAAATATGTATTAATTCCTATTATAACCCCATTGTGTCATATTTTATCAATTAATACTGTAAGATTTTCCTTCACAACTAACTTGCTAAGGTGGTTTTCCGATCTTTAAATCGGGTATCCAATTTGCTCGGTAATTATCGGCCTATATCTGTACTCCCCCAGCAATTTCTAAATTATTCGAGCGTATTATTCATAAACGCCTTAATGATTTTATTTCGCATCATAATTTTACTCTATCGCATAGCAATTGGCTTTAGAAAGAATTATTCATCGTATGTGGCTGTTTTGGAGGCTTATAGTGAAATTGCCACAAGACTTGACACACACATCATACGCTGGAATTTTCTGGATCTCTCGAAGGCATTCGATACTATAAACCACTCTATTCTCCTTGACAAATTTAAATCACTTATATTCGTGGTATTGCCTTCGAAATGTTTAAGAGTTACTTATCGCCATATAACACTATGTTTCATTGATATCCATTAGTCTGATATGAATCCTAGCATCTTGCGTTGTCCATAGGGGTCAACTCTGGCTATTTATTATCTAACCTTATGATATTGTTTACTCTTCCCAAATTGTTTTTTTTTATCTAGGATGATACTAATATTGTAATACTATCAGAATCTGGATCAACTTTTACGGTTGTTAATAAGGAGCTTAAATAATTGCTACTGGTTAAATGTAAATAATTATCTCTTAAGATATTAAAACCACGTTTCTTGATGTAAAAACAGATACAGCAACCGTAGTTATCATAATTTGTGAATATCAATATTGATGACATTACATCTCACCGGTTACTCATACTATATTTCTTGGTATTCTTATAGACGCAGTGCCTTGATTGGTATCATATACGAACTTGTACCGATACACTATTTTTCTCTCTATAAATCTTTCGTGGCTTCCGTATCTTCAGTATTGTAACATTGTAGGCTAGTTTTTCTACTAATTGGAACCTGCAAAGTGTGCATAGAAACAGAAGGAAATATTCGAATCTGTACTAATGCTTTCATGGCTTGCCCACTCCCCACCGTTAGTCTCCAAGTTAAATACTCTATGATTATTCATACATTGTATAAACGTGTTTATTTACCATTTTATTAAATCATACATCTCCTTCATGTTACATTTTTTGTCAAACAGTGCCTGCACCCGTCGGCACTAGAATTCACACTTGTTCGCCCTCGTAACTTTAGCACTGTGCTTTTGCAGAGACTACGATCAAACGACAGGGACCGTGCTTGTGGAACAGTATTGCCGAAGTTATCATAATTCAAGTCAAAATTATTTATTTAAAAAGAGATACACTCAACAACTCTTGTCTCTATAATCATAAATTATTTATTTATATCCCCTACTGATGTCAATATTTGTAAAAAAAAAAAAATGTAAAATTCTTAGTTTTTCTCGTCAGACCTCCCCTCCATATCTTTTAGGATAAGTCAGTCCTTTTTTATTTTGATTATATTCTTCCATGTATTTTTATTTTACTTAAGGTATCTTTGGGGGGCCATGCGGCTTGTTAGTTGGGGTTCTATATATTTTCAGGGTAAATGGCTTTCTTTAGTGTCATTTAGTTTTTTTAAAAATGGAATTTAAATCAGCTCTCCTCCCCACCTATAGGGATTGCTACATGAGCTAATACTTATTTTTCTGGGCCTAAAGTACATTCAATCGCTTATTCAGTGACAAATTTATCTGTAATATAACAGGGCATGGGTACTTTAAAGAGGGGATATCCTCGTTTGCGGTTGGGCTTCCTTGTGGTATTTGGCCCTAGAGCATGTTTAAAGGTAATTCCTATGTAAAACCACTTGCATGACTGCCTTTTGAGCATGTCATGGGACGGGAATGCATGGGGGAGGTCCTGCCCAATTTAGTGGCTGCCGCACCAACCAGTTTAGGAAAGTGGTACCGGGGCCGGAAAAATAACATTTGTTCATCATAGTACATTGACATGAAAACGTTGATGACAATATTGAAATTGTGTGGGCAATTTGCATACGACGCTATTTTCCAAAATGGAAGCCGTCTTAAAGCCAAAAACACTAAACCATTTTTGGTCTTAATTTTTTTTTTCTGGTCAAGGAGTTTCCATAAACTATTCCAAAACTATACATGTTGCATGTGCCTTGATGTATCCCAAGATGACGACATTTTATTGACATCAAAACCTGCATTTTCTATTATATAGCCTATTGAAGATCATTGTGGGTGACCAATTAAAGATTTTTAGGGTCAAGGAGTTCAATAATACTATTTACAAAACGTCCAGATGATATAAAAGTAATGGAGTTTTCATACTTCACTATTTTCCAAGATTGTCAACATATAAAAGGCATAATCCCTTTATACCTCCTGCTATACAGCACCTAGGTGACGATTTTGGTGACAAAGTGGATGTTTCTTTTTAGGTCAAGGATTTAACAGGTCGTCAACAATCAAGTATTCCCTCAAAACTGTCAGATGAGTCGTGCGTCCATATTATTCAAGGACTACCAATGTCCACCCATATTTTGACACCTTGACTATTCTATATGTATTCACCCAAAACATATATCTGGAATTGCATTGGGAATTTTGATATTTAGGCCTTATTACTTCATAGAAGACTAGTTATTTTTTTCAGATATGTCAAGAGTAAAATGGCCAAGAATTTCGAACAATTAAATGGTTAAGGTCACGTGCACACCTATTGGTATTCAGGTTTTGGGTTTGCCAGTTCATAGGGCCATAAAACGCAGTTAGGAAGTTCTAAGGAGGGAAGTTACTGAGATTCTGGGTGGTATTTAATTATCAAGCATCTGGGTTAATATATTTATCACTTAGCCACACTAAGCCTGATATTGTAGGACTTACACTGTTGGGTACTTGTGTTTAAAATATTGGACTATCTAGGAAAAAAGTGACAAATGCAAATAAACATCACTTTTTATATTCCTCATACAGTTTTTGAAGAACTTTTATGAACTCCTTGACCTCGAAAACACTCATTGTTTTTTGACACCAAAATCATCTTCTTAGGTTATATAAAATAAGAAATATACGGTTTTCGTTGACGAGATGTCGGCCATCGTGAAAAATAGACGTGTAGATAAATTTCTCTGACTCAGACAATTCTGGCAATGTATATTGAAACCTCTTTACCAAGCCAACATAGATCCGGAACACTAAGTCCCCATAGTAGTGCTGATACCTTAAAATGGCGGCCATTTTGGAAAATGTTGGTTTTATTCAAAAATGCCATCAACTTTTATTTTTTCATCACGTATGGTCTGCCTACACCCCCAATGATCAATTTTAAGCTATGATTGCAATGTTATTATTCCGGCCCTGGTTGGTAAAATCTAAGGCCCCTTTTCACCTGAGCTGCGCACTAATTAGGATATGTTGCATGTTGGATCGGTTTTTTTTTGTTTTGCCCTCCGCGTCATCCAACCGTGAAGAGAAGTAACATGCGCGCCCGGTTCTTCCAGCGGATTTCCGATGCTGCAAGTGATTCTTTTATATCTCTTTGCGCTCGGGTTGTCCTGTGGGGACAGGTCTGGCCAGTGAACCCACTGACCCCTATAGAACGTGAAGGTGCCCCATACCTTTGGTCTAATTACACTAGACATTTGACCTGCCAATAGTTCTATCTGCCTCACTTGTCTTGTCGGTCTTACACATTTCTGTCCTGTATTATTGTTTGTAATCGTCTCCTGCACATATTAGGGGTGACCACATTATCGAGCTTGCTCTTAGTGGTCATCCTCTATCCCTGTACATTGTTTTGTGTTTATTTTTTAATAATTATGATGGTGAAAAGGAACTGAACTGAACTAAACTCTTTTTCGACTCGTTTGTAATAGCGTCACTATGCATGATTATGTTTGCTACTTTATAGCGCTCGTCTGTAATCTAAAACGTAGGTTCGAATCCTCCTCCGCAGGAAGTTTTAATTTATTATGCTTATATTTTTAGATGTAATGTAGTGTGCGATCTTGCAATCAAACATCAGAGTCGCGATTGAAATAGAATAGTGATAGTACCCATTGTGTCGCGAGTCGACAAAAGAGTGTCCCTGGGACCAATTTGCGGAGGGATGGGGCATTCTTAAATCATCAATGGGATTTCACTTGAAATGAATAACAGTGTTGGATGAACTCCTAATCTCAAATGTAGTCAAAACAACATATAAAGTTATTTTACCAAGATATAATGCCATTTTGTTATTTCCAAGATGGCCGCAGTAGCCATTTTAGCTTTGTTTATAGTGATGGTAATGTTTAATATAACAAAATACACACGGAATGAATTTCTGGTAACACAAGTACTCAACAACAATGCAAAATGATGCAACAGATACCATCAAATTAAGTCAAAAAGACACTTACTCCATGTTTGTAAGTTACTTTGGGTGTCCAGAATTCACAATTTGGAAAATTTCAGAGGCAACCTCCACGTTAACAAACCTTACACTGGGAATGGATTTCTGGTCACGAAAACACTTAGAAACATTAGTATTAGCATCAGAAATCAAAGGGAAAGCTTGTTTGGACTATGTAAAAATGTATCTAGCCATTGCCGCCATCTTTGATTTCAACAGTACAGATGACCTTCTAATGAAAAACTAACTTTCCCAGGAATGGATTCATGATCAATTAGATAAAAAAAGACACTTTATCCATGTTTTACACAAGATACCAAGAATACACAATTTGATAATTTCCAAGATGGCCGTGACCAGGCCATTTTGAGATTTTACATCAGTACTATGATCTCCAGGTTAACAAAACACATTCGAACGGGTTATGGTAACGCCAAAGCACAAGAAAAGAACAAATACATTAACTGTCTGCAATGGGGGACTGGCTTGGGCTATCTAACAATTTGGATATATTTAACATAGCCGATGACCTAAATGAAAAACTAACTTCATGAATGGACTTCATTACTCATCAAATTATTCAAAAAAAGACACTTACATCATGTTTTAATTTTGGATTTTCCAGCTCTGGAGATTTCCCACACTTTTGGAGAGGGCATAGGAGCATCTCATTTGTTTTTTTTTTTTAAAATACCCCAACAGTACCAAAATCCGTCATCAACGACCTTTGCTCTCCATGGTAACGGGACCCCTGATTTGATCTACTAAACATTTGAGTGTGTGGATGAAGCAAAAAAAAAAAACAAAAAATTCATCTCGTTTTCTCTTGAAAATGTAGAAGCCTGCTATAATTACTCACAATATCCATAGTTTTATAATGAAAGAAGAACACATGCAAAGTAATTTTAGCAGTACTATAGAAGTCATTTTGGGTTTTAAATCTTCATGAAAAGAGTTAATTTCGTGACATTGATGTTGCAATGGCCAGTGTGTGCGAGTTTGTTTTTCTTGTTAGAAGAGCATGTTGAGGACTAACGCGATCCGATTTGCAAATGCGCCAGGCCGTAGACAAAGATTATAACTAAACTACATCTCACCTGTTTAAATTCAAGAGATATCCCCACAATACAGAATAAAGTGGCGTATGACTGCCATATTGACACAAGTGGTAGCAATTAGTGGGAATTTCCTATAACTGCCCAATTTTGAGAAAAACTGGACACACTATAATTTTTCTTGTTTTAAGAATAAACAATAGTAACCAGATTAAACGTTTATGGCGCCATTTTTAAATCTTTCGTCATTTTAAATTTTGTGTGTGTTTTGAAACGGAAATATATTTTAGCCAAAATTTTTAGTAAAATTGGATTTTGGTTACCAGTTGGCCAAAAAGTTATAGTTTTTGCTTAAAAAACACCAGACCGTGACATGAAGCAGGATAGGATAGTTATGACATGGATGTACTTGTCTTTACATATTTTTTGTTTTCATTTTATAAGGTGATGGAATTCTTACAGCCGCGAGCGACACTGCAACGCTGCATGGATCAATGGCTTTATTTTAAATTTCTTCCGTAAATATTAAACGGGAAGATAACCGGGGGGTTCCCAAAAAAACCGGACCCCTTAAAAATTCAGAGATGAATATTTTCGGCCACCCACTTCACATAGCACGGAAACCTGTATAACTGGTAAATGCTAATGCTATTCAGCAGGTACCTGTTATACTGACTGATGTATACACGGATACAGTGCTATCCATATCACAATCGTATTATCGCTTTATTCCGGAAAAGATTATGTAGGATTAAAATCAAATCACCTCCCACATCCTCCCTCGCTAGAGTAGTGGATAAGAGAATCGATTTTCTAATGAAGTATCACAAAGGTTCGAATACAGACATGCCCTTTTTAAAATAAAATGTATCTTCCTATTTTTAGAGTAAAGAGAAACCCTTACTAAGTCCGGGTTGGAAATACGCGTGTACAATAAGTTAAGGAAACAGTGACCCGTTCCACTGGCTACATGCCTGTAAGCCACTGATATACAGTGTTACAGTGTGTGAGTCAGTTTATAAAGGTCCTGCTATGTTGAATTGGGTCGTCGTTGCAGACTTAACAACGGATGTTTAGAAAAATTGTCAAAAGCTTTGGAGAGAGTGACACCATTTGGCTCTGCCACTAAAGTTGGGACTTAATTTTCAACAAAAACGCTCTTTGTATCACCAAACACTTTGCAAATATGCAAGTGGCACTTTGCAATATTCAAGTCTAAAGTAAACACCGCCAAGTTATATTATTTACGCAACGATTTCATTCCTTTCTTTCTATTCAATGCCAGTCTGAGGTAAATAAGCTTAAAAATTAAACATAAGCAAAGAAATACACAAACAAGACAGATACGTAGACGAACAAACAAAAAAATGGGATGTAAGCTTTAAATCATCAGTATCAAGTGAATGTTAACTTTGTATATTGCACTTTCTTCAAGGAGGGTGTATTTGTTTTGAAATGACTCTGCTTCAAATCACCACTTCAGGGTTGAGACTTCTTACTAGACAATGTTTCCCCATCTGCAACCTGATGACTCCTTTGTAGTGTTGAAGACTACTGCTACAGATTGAGATGTTGGCAGAGGAATGTGGGGTTCCATGCTCTGATGGTAAAATTTCCATCAAGTTGAGACAGGAGTGTGTTCATTACTGTGTCGATCCTACTTACATTCACCTGATCCCAAGGTTCTCTCCGGGTCGTTATTTTAGGTCAGGTGAATGAGCTAGCCAAGTGATGGTGACATCCCCTGCTCTTCAGGAATATGGTTGTGCATTGATTAGTATGCGAAAGTTGGCATTTACTGCATGAAGAGGAGAAAGGTATTTCAATTGCTCCTAAGCATTCGAAGGACGTGTGGTGTAGACAT